>OMNM01003126.1:37931-52242 GCA_900302745.1 Parablennius parvicornis | reverse complement strand
TACAGTCATCAAAGCTGTTATATTTTTCGCCCAAGTACCTTGGAGCAGTTCTGGGGACAGGTTCCTCCAAGTTTGAAGTGACTGCTTTGTGATGGATTTGCACTGCAATTTGTGATTTCCCTGAGGAGCACAAGGACGGGCAAAGATTGTACGAGCAATGCCTTAGAGAACACATCAATTAAAAACTGACTCATCCAGTGGAACAGAGCTGAAGCAGAAGAGACGCGCAGGCAGTCAGTTTGAGAAGTAGAGGAAACCCTCACACACACACTTTGCAGAGAGTTTTTGAGAGGAAAAATGTTCGACTGAAGATTGTCTCTGTCCTCCTTGAAGGAGCATAAAGACTGCGTTGTAATAACCTGGAGCTGCAGATTCTGCTACTGGCTTGTTTTTCATCCGTTTTCAGTGAAGAATCCTGATACTGCATGAATAAGCCTTTTCATAGATGGGATTCTTGTTATAAACCTGCATACTTTTAGAAGTTTTCCCTTTGCACTTCAAAAGAACAGATACCCTCCTCGACCCACGTGGAATGTGTAAGCCAGGTTATAAAGCCTTACTCAAATGCATGTGATCAATAATATTTATTTTTTATTTTTATTTCAACACAAAACTAGCCATTTTCAGACTGGTTTGGATTTCTTTAACCGCTGTTTTCTGAACTTGAAAGCTTCCTGAGCCATTAATGTTTTGGTGGTTTTTACTTTTTTTTTTGTTGTTTTGTTTTTGTTTTTGTTTTGTTTTTTGTTTTGGCTCATAGCTTCTCTTTGTTCCCTTTATGCTGACTGGTTGGAGAAGTTTACACAAAAGCTGCACAACACTGATGAGTAGAAACCTTCATTAGTGTTGCCAGATATTCTCATATGGAAAAAAAGTTGTTGTTACGACTCTAAAAATATCTCCTTCATCTTCTTCTGCAAACTTCTGTGGTGACTTTAGAAACCCAAGCAATGTTTGTACACGCCTTACCATAGTTTTTCTCTTTGCTGACTTTATTCATTTCAGTGGAGCGTAATACTATTACAGGTAAAAGATGTATAGTAGCAAGCCCAGATACCTTGTTGTATCTCCTAATGCGGACATTTGTGTTTTTGCTGCTCCTCCCCTGGCAGCAAAGCTTACATTTAATGAAATAATTTTGTCTCAGTCATCATGCATAATTGTACTTTTTATATGCTTAGGCAGAATGCCACACGTTTGGAAAAAGAAAAACAAAAAACATTTTTGCTTTGCCTCCTGCAAATTCAAAATTTGAATCGTTATGCATCCTCAGTTAATATGAGTGTATGAAACACAGCAATTCTCTCGCTCCAGATAAATCTTTGCACCACGTCAGAAACAAAGCTCTTTTTTTAAACACGACTTTTTTTCTTTTTCTGCTGACAGCTTTACTTGCGTCATTGTTACTACTTTTGAGCATCACTCTGTGAGGCCAAAGTCTTGTTCTACACTACACGGTGCAGAGTTACAGAATAAAACACACATAATCTGCTGCGCTGTCGCTCAGCACACTTTGGGTGTTTATCAGACATGTCCGCGGTCTGGATGTGCTTTGGAAGGTTTTTTTTTTTTTTTTTGTCAGCTACTATGCAAAAGGTCATGTTTTACGTTTCCATTCAGAATTTTCAGAGTGTCCCTGTCTGCCTCACTGGACCAAAAGGGAAGTGTTGATTCGGTGTTTTGCAAGAATGCTATCAGCGGGAACCAGAGACTAGTGCAAGAGCCATTCATCTTCTAAACTGCACAGCGTTGATGTCACGGTCTATATAAGTGTTTCATCAGGAAAGAGGGGGAACAAAAACAAATGCTCTTTTTCAAGAGCAAAACACTAAAAGTGATTCTGAAAAAAAAAAAAAGAACCCTGACAGACATCAGCACAACCTAACGTGTAGCATTTATATTTTATAACTCTTGTGTAGCAGTGTGTTTCACCCAATTTGCATTTTATTTTTTATCTCACTTATATGCACTCAAATCAATAACTGGAATAATACAACTATAGTCACAAGAGATGCATGAATGAATGATTTGTCAGCACGTAGGCCTAACACAACCAATAAGGAAGGGAAGAAGAAAAAGAAAAACGAGCAGCTACAGCAGGCAGATACTTTAATAGAAATAGTTGGCACGGAGCTCTCTGTGGCCGTCCATGATGTTTAATAGATCAAGGTGGAAGAGGAGCCCAGTGAGACGCAGCACATATGCGCATGCCACTAACAATCTGCATCGGAGGGGGTCTGACAGTGGACTGATACAATGGCAAAGGCAGTGACGCCACGGCAGAGGTAGATGCAGAAATGTATTCACTCAGAGCGATTGGCTGATGATAAAAGTAGAGCGCAACAGCATGACATAAAATGAGCGATGTCCAGTAGTTTCATGCTATCTGCTTCAATATTTTACTATCAGGTCTGTTATTTTTAGCCTGACATGTTGCAACGGGTCTGCAGACAGCAATGCCGGTCTAGCTATCACTTTGTATAGGACTGAAATATCTTTACCAGGAGAGGTGACATGAAACTGACAACAGACAAACGTTGACGAAACTCCCAAGTCCAATTTGAGCCTCTTTGCAAATTTACCCCACTCACAACAGAAATTGGTGGAATATTTACAATTTCAAAATGAAATGCCTAACAATATGGACATTGTTTCTGTTAAGTATCACTATGTTTTCATCATTGTTTTAATTCTACTATCAAGGGGATGCCTATTTTAATTCTGTAAAGTCTGAAGGGAATTGTTAAACTTGTTAAACTGCCTCACATCCTCTCATAGCAGAGTAGAGTCTGTCTGCTTCACTTTATCTGACTGACTTTTGTTTAACATATGGCTCTAAAATATCAGGACAATAATTGTACAACGCATTAATGAATCCTATTCATCGATGAGTGCAAAGCACCTGATGTGTACATCTGTAAACCAGAGACCCTTTTCCCAGGCATCCGCCACAGTCACCTTTTGGTGTACGTGCTGACTCGAAGCACAGGTGGCCATCGTTTTAGTTAAGCTCTGTCTAATGGATGCTTATGCAAGCCGTCACTTTTTGTTTTTAATTCATAAACCCAATTTACTTGTAATAGCTCCCTGAGTGATTGCTGAGCATTGCGGTGAGCTATTATGCTGGCCAGTATTCCTCCACTTTAAAATATGAACACATACTCTGTTCCCTGTTTTTCCCAGGTGTCTTCTGTATCAACAAAACTGTAGAAAATATGATGTCTTCTTACTTTTGATTTACAAAAACAACTCTAGTTTTCCTACGAGGTTATACGCCTTTGCTTTTTTTTGCATTTCAAGACACTCTAGTTGTGTTCAAATCTAAAACAAAAATGAAAGAAAAAACTTTTTTTTTTTTTTAAAGAAACCTGGAACTGCTATTTGAAAATGTAATCTACTGTGCATCCTTTTGGTAGTGCATTGAGATAGGATGCCTGTGACATCTGTTTTTCTATTGTAGAATCTACTACTATATCCTCTCAGGTGAACTGATCTAGCTTAATGCATGCTCCTGACAAACAGATCGAAGCTGATTGCATGTTAGAACCTCTGCATTATCTGAATGCTGTTTTCAATTGTATGCATGGAACACATGGACGTGCTTTCTTTCTCTCCCACTAACATAGAAAACTCAAATATGTCATTTTATGTATCAAGTTTAATTGCAATATTTCTGCAATTCATTTGATATTATTGATTTAATATCTGCAACTTTGAGAGAAATTATGTATATATTCCTTGTATCTATTCTACACAAACCGCTTTTACCCACATAGGGCAAGTCTGCAAGCAGAGGAATGAGTGTATGGCATAACACACATAACCTCCATAATCTCTTTAAAACCTACATACATGACCTTAATGACTTGTTCGTTGCTGCCACTGGCAAATCACAGTTATATTCTGTAGAAATATTCTTATTACAACGTCAACAACTTGTGAAGACACTGGTAACCAAGGTAACAGCCTCAGCTTGCACAGCTTTCCAGCTGCTAATGCACAGCTCTGTAGAGTTTGAACTATGCCATTATGAAAATTGTCGCAATTCAGTTTTGTTTTATTTTTGTTTTGTTTTTACACTATTCTAAATTTATTGGGAAGGTTTTATTGTTTGCCACCGCTGCTATTTATAATTTTGAGATTATAAAAGATTATATGCACTTTCACTCACGTTCAGCAACCCAAAGTGGTCAGAAATTTACATACATACATACATACATACATACATACATACATACATGCTCTGTGAATGCAATAATAATGTATACGTACGTATACATTATTACATAAGTTCCTAAATCAAACATTATATTTATAAAATGTTTGAACAGCTTCATTGGTGTGGTTCCATAAAGGTTATTCACATGCCGTGTTCATTTATTTGTGGACTCCATTCATGCAGCATGTATTAAAAGACTTTGTTCTGGTTGATTTATCAAAATATCCCTCATGTATGAACAAAATGATATTTTCAATGGATGAAATTATAAACTCAACACTTTATACACAGCCATTAATTTACTGAATCCTTATATTGCATATTATCCTGCCTGTATAATCAAATGGAAAGCATTAGCACATTTGGAACATAGAAGATGAAACTACTCTTTTAAAATAAACTGTTGGTATATATTCTACCATCCTGTGTCTTTTCTTTTTTTTTCACAATATAAATCTGCAGTCTCATTCATCAATAAAGAAGCCAAATCTCAACAAATATGTAGTTTATTAAATTATCCAAACATCGAACGTAAACAGTGCCACTGGGTATACTGCAATGCCATGTCTATACACAAACACCTAAGCCATATTTGGATGACGGCATTCATTACAAAAATCTACTTAAAATGATCCAATCAGGATAACTATGTCATGAAAGCTACATAATTGGCACAAACTTTTTTGCAAAAAGGCAGAAAAGTAAAAACAGGTGAATAACCTTTTTGACATTTCGTTAGATGAAAATAAAAGAGAACGAAACTCACAAAAGTACTATTGTACAATCCAAATGACTAAATGTCAACGTCTAGCGTACATGCTGACATTGAAAAAGCCTCTTTGTGACAAATTGAACCATTACGTATTAACAACGTAGAGAAGAAGAATGGAAGAGACCAAGCTGGAGGGAAAGCCGAAACAACAAGACAGGAATACGAAACAGAACAATTTGCAGGGTGAGCAGGATAAAAAGTGCAAGGGGAAAAAAAGATTGCACAAAACATTCAAACATATTAATTGATGAGCCCTGATTTGACAGCTTATTCCCATTTAGCGATGATGAGAAGCAGAAGCACAGCACTTGCATAGAGACTCTTATGATTCCCCTTGTGCATAGACAATGAACACTGCCGTGGGTATTATCTTAAGAAAGATTGAGAGGTTGAGATTTGATAACACAGAATATTTGCTGAGAGAAGTTGAGGCACAGTTTAGTTAAAGAGGAGCCCTGTCGAATCGAGGACTTTTTTTTCTGTATAATTAGGAACTATCCAATTCAACTTTTACCAGATAAGATATTAACCTCTATGGTGAAACAGTCTGAGGACTTTTACTGATAATTATTCCTTGAAAACATAGATTTGCAGTGTAACTATCACTATTTTAGACTATTTTTCTCTCTTACGAAAAGCCCAATTACAAACCAACAGACTTTTAAAATCTGAGAGCTGATAACATAAAAAAAAAAAATAAAAAATTCTAATGCAATTTTTTTATTGATTTTTATCTCAACAAAACAATGGTTAAGACTTTTCAACAGAACTCCTCTTTAAAATATTCCCCTAAAAGTGCATAACTGAATGAAAGACAATCTCATGTCAACATTATTTATCAAAGCTGAATCACAGTGTCCTTTGTCATTGCCTTGGTACACCGTGAGAGGCAAACAAACAAAAACAATTTTAAGTCCAGTTCCATGTTGCTGAAAAGCATTTGATGGATTAACACCTGTAAGTTGGAGCATCTGAGAAACAAACACAACACGTTACCGGTGTTGAATCATTCAAAAACATTATTTCAATAGTAGATATGGAAGGTACGGGGCTGGAGGCTGATCCAGCGTGAGGTTGTGGATAGTGGTGGTGAAGTACTTATAGTTAGTATCAAAGCTGAAGAGGAAGTTTTGTTTGTGGTGAGCACCATAAAGTTATACATTCTGTACTGCACTTTGTTTCCACTATTATGTACACTTCAGAGGAGATACGGGTCACTGTGCAGCCGTTAGCATACAGTAGATTTAAGAGTAAATTTGGTTGTGACTGCATATTGCTCCAGATAATGGAAAGACCTCTGATGTATGCATCATATAACCAATAAAAGTGAAAGGAAAAGTCCTAGGTTACATTCTTTTTACGGTTTGCGTCATAGTCTCAATCTGTCAAAGTGATAAAGGAACCAAACTGAACCAGGTGCAGCCGAGGTAACGTCATGCCAAGTCTGCATATTTTGGCAAAACTAATGCAACATATATACGCAGAGTATCGTAAATGAAACATCATCATTAGAGTGCTTAACTTAAGAATAGGTGCAGTGGTATTGACATCCCAGCAAAGGAAACCACATTCAGGTTCTTGTACTTGTGGAATACAAAAATCCATATTTAGTATGGTTTTGGTTTGAAATTGACAAACTCACTACATATCATTCGCCAAATGTGAATAGAACAGTATGGAGTCAAATTCACTTGGGGACAACATCGAGAGTCAATTGAAATATACACTGCACTACAATTTGTTCTGCTAGCCACAGCCTTAGTCACATACAATTTTCACTCAAATTTCCAAACACAATATCTAATGATGACATGATAAAAAAGCTTTTTGTTGCGATGCCATTATTAAACTACCTAATGTAGAGTATCCAGAGGCTTTGCTCAACGGTTGATGAAGTATGTTTGGCAGCAAAGCTTCATCTTTTCAGCTCTGACGTTACTTGGCAACAAATTCATTTGAACACTTTTGTCTGCTCTTCTTTGCTTTTCCTCTCAAGCTCCATTAGGGTGGATGGGAAACGTACACAGCTATTTTCAGTTCTCTTCCGAGACGTTAAACCTAGTTGAAGTCTGGGCCCTGGCAAGATGCCACGGTGTTGTCAACAGCCTTTCTTTGTTATCTTTGCCTGTGCGCTCAGGGTTGTTATGTTGTTGGAAGATGAACCTTCTCCAAAGTCTGCAGTCAAGTGGAGCAGGTTTTCAACATTGGCATGTCTGTACATTGCCTAATTCATCTTTCCTCAACAGTCTCCCAGTTCCTGCTGCAGAAAAAACATCCCCAAAGAATGATACTGCCACCAGCATGCTGCACTATAGGAACGGTATCTGTAATTGAAATTGATAATTGAGACAAATGGGACCATTGAGACCTTTAAAATTGGAGACATTTTGTGTTCTCTTATCCTGAATGCAACCCTGTCTCTGAGGTCTGCAGACAATTCCTAGGACTTCCTGTCTGTAAGGCCTGAAAGATAATCAGTGGTACCAATACCCCCCCCCAAGTGCAGTTTTGAATGCCACACAATGTGAAATAAGAAAAGCACTGTGAATACGTTATGCATTTAAAGGCAGGCTTGTTAACATCCATGTGCTCCCTTACAGGTGCTCTTTGTCATTCTGGAACCGTGCCTACTGTATGCATGAGGTGTCACTCTGTAACTAACCAAATTTTTTTTCTGGGGGGGCCCACTCCAATTACCAGAGATGAAAACAGTCTGTATTTCCACATAAAATGCACATCCACCGACAACACAGTCATTTCTCGTTTGTTATTTGCAGGTTCAGAGAAGGGCAGTGACACTCTGCCACATTCGTATACGTGTATAAATTGTACCACTTTGAAAACGCGGCACAGTAGTTGAAGGCAGAGAGGAGGAACTATGAGATCTGATATGTCAGAAAATTGTGTGGATAAAGCACTCCAGAAGTAAAAATTGCACACGTCCCTCTGTATCTACAATGTCAAAATAAAATGTGTTTTTTATCTTTCCTTTTGCCACATAAACACAGAAATATACATTTAAAGCATAACATAAAATGAATACACAAAAAGCACATTGCTTTCCCTTTCTGACCAGTGTTCCTGGTTGCTCCTGAATGACATCACGATAAGGCGAGCAGCTGGTCTGAGAGGTTATTTCCATCGTTTCCACCGTGGCTGTTATTACAGTTGTCCACCAATCTTCTGGCTGAAAGACTGCGCGGTTATTTAAAGGTTGCATGGTGGGGGGGAGGGTGTTGGCAGTAACTTCACTTTAACTGCTAGACAGTCGATGGTAAAAGTAGATGTATCCCAAGTCTTTTGGAGGCCTTTCAGACAAGCACACTTTGTGGTCATTGTAGATCACCCACCTACGGGAAGAGGAACATGTCAGAAAGCGAGACAGCACTTTTATAACCAGCACAGAATAACAAGAAAAAATCTCCAACTGTCATTTGGTGAAGTTACTTTAAGAACTGGGTTGTCAAAAATGACTTATTTCCTATTATTTTTGCATTTTCTTTAGTTGCTTATTGATAATACATGTACCCTTTTGGGAACGTGCATCATTGGTTGTTTTTCTTTCTTTAAAAACCTGAAAAAACAACAAATATGTGAACTAATGGAAATGTATGTAGACTGCATGTAACTCACCTTCCCTCTTTTTTGATGTGACAAACATAATGTCCAGACATTGTGGACGCTCCCATGTGGCTGATGAAAGCAAACAGTTCGTATCCTAAAAAAATTCACGGTGTAATTCGGGAAGAAAGAAAACAAGCACACACACATTATGAACACTCTTAGTCCATATGCAAACATGTAAATTACATTACATTTTCTTTTTCTTAATTTTCAGTAATAACAAATTTCAGTTGAGCATTTTATTTTAAAAAATGCTCAAGAACCAATTTACCTCAGTTGCTAACAAACTGCCCTCATGTTGTTCAACACACCTTTTAAATACCAAACTAAGAAAACATTATTCAAACATTTGGTCATTGGTGTACTAATAACATTTTCATGCACTGCAATTTTTCATAACCTTCAAAGAATTTTCATATATTTATCTTCTTTTTTTTTGTCAAATCTTAAATTACTGTTGCTAGTTGAGTCGGTGCCAAGCATCAACAGAGCGCCCACTGGGGTATTGTTGAACTTTATTCCGCTCTAAACTGCTAATCTGCATTTTAAAAGCTAATTTTCATTCATTAATTTTCAATAATGTTTTTTTTCAACTCAATTAAAACCAACACAAACGGGGAAACCAAGCTGCGACTCACGTCCTGGTCCGTCTTTAATTCGGGGGCCTGCGACGTCTCTGTCTGGAGACAACGTGGAGTCGCTGTGCGAGTTGGCGTTGGAGAAGGCGTTATCGTTGGGTTCGGTGTCAGCCATGTCTGAGAGGGCATCGCTCTCCTCTTCTTCTGGGTGGGTGAAGATCCAGTCGAGCGCCCGTTCAAGATTATTGTTCTGAAACAACATCAAAAATAGAACTATATCATTTTTTTTAATAAGTTATAATTTATGGTGGTAAAGGATTTAAGTTTAAACCATGGAATAAAAGATTACCCTTTTTCTGAGAATTCACTGTGTTGGTGGCTGCAGCGGGACAAATATTTACAAAAGCTAAATCTAAAATATTTAATCAATGCAAAATGCTCGCCTGAATAACTTTATTTGTAGTGAAGATTAAAAGTGTGATTCCTAAATGATGACTGTCTGAAAGGGTTTCATATCTTCAGTACATCCCTCATCAAGTCACCGGAGATTTAAAAAAAAAAAAAAAAAAGGCGTACCAACTTTGAGCTAATAATAATCCAGCCATGAGACCTGTTCATGTTTCACACGTCCAGCTTGCAGGAGGAATATGTGTTTTACATCTTTTTTTTCTTGGTTGTTTTTTACTTCACCAACAGTGTGGCTGGCATTGAGCTTGGCAGCATTAGTATTTATAAACAAAAAAGCCCGGTGCCTATTTCTGTGTCTCACTAACAGTCTTCTGGGTTATTTTTTGCAGAGTAGCTAATTTGAAATATGAAACATGAAATGTGAGGAACATGGGACTTTTTAAAATAGAGAAACTAATACATGTGCTGCAGCTGTGCTTTCTTTGACCCTAATAAAACAAATCCATACTTTTATATTATTTGATTAGAGTTTATTCGTAAGATTCAAAGATAATATGGCCTCACGTTTCACCAAGGCTTCTCCTCTTCCTCAACCTGAGAGGCCACATTGTCTGCAACGTGCCTGTGCTGCTGGGACTATTTGTAAACACCGTGCAGAGCAGGCATCCTATATCACTCTGACATGTAGGACCTATTTAATTTGTAGTTTGGAAAGTGTGTAAGTAGGCCAGCCAAGTCCCTTTATGACCTGCAGAGCTTGAGTCTCATCATCTTAGTCTCTCTTTGCCTACTTTTCAAACACCATCTTCACTTCACTTTTTCCATCGACTATTTAGTGTCAGGTATCAACTTTTCTTCTTGTCTCTCTTTAGTAACAGGCTGTACTTTTCCTATTTGTTAGATATAGTATATATTGAATCAATAACCCCTGACTAATATCTATGTTGCTTCTGTGTCATTGCCCTGTCCTTTTCAGAAACAATTCCCAATCTGTGTGGGTCGGGGTTTTTTTTGTTTTTTTTTAACTGTTCCTTTGTGAAACATAAAAAGGAGGAAGCAGCACCTAAGAAAGAGTCATGTTCTTTGTTGTCCAGACATGTAAACTGTCTGTGCTCACAATAGCTGATCTGTTCTCCCTGTGTTCATTCAAAATGATTCTTTACTTACCTGCCTTACACACCACAGCAGAAAAAAGATAAAGTTACTACGTGATGCCAATTTGCAGCAGATTTTTAATATTTCATTAACTACAGGATAAACTCCAATCACATTAATGATTTGAAGATTAGTTTGAGCAAAAGAAACTGGTACATAGAGGATAGAGAGTGAGAGTGGGCTGAGGACTGACCGTGGCTTTGAGTGCCTGGATGCTGTGAGTGCGGGGGAAGCCCATTGAAGTCAGGATGGCGATGCTCTCCTCGGGGGGAGAGTTCCCCAGCGGGGTGGCGCCCATGGGGCTGTCACTAGTGGACGGAGCGAGATCTGGGATCATGGAGGGCAGAGCTAAAGGCTCGGCAAAGTCTGGAAAGGGAAAAAGAAACAGAGAAGGGATCGAAAATAATGAAATTATTCTGCTCTGTTAGTTATGGTTTTGATTGTATAACTGCCATCAAGTAGAAGTAACTTGGTGATTACTGCCGGCATATAGTCTCTCAAAAGGTAAAATTTAAAACTTATCAGATACATTTAAAAGTTTTAAAGTTGTCATCATTACATTATGTTTTGTTTGAGATGTGTTTGCTGGTGTCAGATGTTGAATTAATCAATTCATTTGGATTTTCTACATGTGCATACAAAATAAAACATACAGATATATACTAATCATTTTGATGACATATAAACAACCCAAAGACGACACAAAAAAGTAATAAATAGGACTTATTTCCATCGCTGTCCTCACAAAAAAAGATAAAGAATAAAATAAATTTAAAAAAAAAAAACATACAGACATTTAAGCGAACTATTAAAAACACAAAATTGTACAAAAGCACAGTATACATTTAGAATAAATAGATAAATACAAGTTCTATCAAATCTATTGCACAAAATTATCAATCACAAACGTGTATATATAGATCCCTCCATAAGTTATCACAGACCAAATAATCATAACAAATGAATAAAACAGAATGTAATGAGAAATATAAACTATGCATCACAATTAGTTAGAAAAGTATTTGTGAATAATTAAGTTGTTTGTATGGATTCCAATAAAAGCCTTCTGACTTGTTTTTTTAAAAGCCATGTATGGCAGAGAGGTGATGAAGCCCTGATGGGAATCATTGTGCTGCATCACCTCTCTGCTAATACAGGAGGAGCCGCCCGGACACGGAGTGTGACAGTAGCGCAGGCCACCGCCGGGTCCCCCCAACAGAAGCACGAAGTCAAACAGTCCATTAAGCTTCGTTTATTAACTGAAATCTCTCAAACAAACTGAAAACTCATAGAATGGACTTTTCAGTCTCGTGCCTGTTCCCACCTGTCACACCGCCTGTGGCTCCTCCTTTACTGGCAGAGAGGTGATGCAGCACACCTGATTCCCATCAGGGCTTAATCAGCTCTCTGCCACACCATGTTCAAACACAGTCCAACTGACAAACAAAACACAAGAGTGAACAACTACATTTTCTCTCGTTGTTTCTCTGGATTTGTCATCGGTATTAGCGATGGATTCTAGTTGTGGGACTTTCTAATATAGAAATTGCCAAATTTCAAACTTTTTCAATTGAGGTCTGAGCGGTCAAGAAACATCTTCATATTCTACCCTTAAGAAACTATTTATCAATGATAACGGTCACTTCATAAAATCATTTTCAAGAACATACTGGAAGTCAGAGGGACAAAGTCTTCCTTATCTGTAAGTAAACTGCAGGTCTCAAATGAAAGCAGAGTGAGGCTCAACCCGGGAACAAGGACACTCCCGCTGTAATTACTCCAGTGTTGCCCATAAACAGAACCTTCATTACTGTCCTTGCCATAAATGAAAATGTGGACCACTTATCTCCCACTACTGTCTCTATCTCAGTCTCCTTGTGTTTCATCCTTCCAATTGCCCATTAGGCTCTTGTTTTTATTAAACCACATGAAGATGTTTGTCTATTAGGGAGGGAAATGAAAGACAAAAGAATGAAACAGTGTACGTTTGCATGCACAAAGTACAATATAATTATAATCCTTATTAATACTAAACACACAATACAAACTATGTCACTTTTAATCTGCTGCAGATTAAAACTTTAATCAAAGAAATGGGTTATGTGGTACCCCAACTGAAAAAACAATTATTTTAACAATTTTCTACAAAGTTCACATTATATTAATTTGAACGTACAAAACTGAAGGTCCAAGAGCTTTTATGCAGCTTTCAGGGACAGACAATTTTACTGATGTTATTGAGCCCATTCTGAAAATGCATTAGGCCCATTTAAAAAGCTAACAGGCAGGGGGCTGCTCTAATCTCTTTCCACTGTAGAGGCCCTTTACAGCCAGCCAGGAAAATAGAAGTGACACTAGTCGACTTCTCCAGGGAGCATCTCTACAGCTAGGCTCCATAAGACACTGAGTCAGGTCTCGATGATCTCACACAAACAGACATGCACGGATAAACACCTGCAGTACCCAAAAGGATACAAAGTCTGACACTTGAAAAACTAGCTCGATCTCACATTGTGTCATGGAGGAACGTGAGATGTGATGTGTCTCTCGCTTTGAATAACCTTCATCTTTAGAACATCCCCGACAAATAAACGAGGCTTGCCTCTTCGTGTGATGTATTCTACCAGTGACTAAAGAGTGGCATGCTCGACAGAGATGGTTTTGGTTGATATGTGCACACAAAAGTGTCACAAAACTTCATGTGTGACCCGACTGTCTACTAATAGAGTCAAAATTTCTCAACCGCCTCCTGGATTCTCTGCTCTACGAAACAGATGCAAGGCTGTTTTGCTCGCAGCTGTCCTGATCATTTGACACTTTTATTTTTGTTTTCTCTGGCATAAAGTTTCTTATTTGATCCTCAACAGCCACTGAACACTCACCCTTACAGCCTTACACCCTATAGTACCTATTTATGTCCATTTCAGTAAATCGCTGCATTGCCGTGAAGTATCATGGAAGAACGACCTAAAGCTACTATAAAGTTAGAAATGCACCATATTTTTAATATGATTAGTATTTCTCTCTGAATATCATACATGTAAAGGAGCAACAACTACAGTGTAGATGTCCAAAAATGTACAAGAAGATAAATATCAGATATTGTCCATCAAGATCTAATTCTTCACTGTCAGCACTTAATTACAACATACTGAAGACAACAGCATCGGCTTCATGTTTCGTAAGTAAGGCGTCATCTTCAAAACCCTATTGATTACCTGTCAAGTTCAGCTCTCTATCATTGATGTACAGACTGGGGCAAACATCCTGATAGTTTACCATTTTCCGGATAGTTTACAATTTCAGTTTTCAATTTTGGTGCTTCAGGCGATGAGTGGTGAATGGGGGCCACATGCCAAACAATCTGCTAAACAGAGAAGCAGAACTGGGAAAAAGAGGCTGCGGTTTCCCTTTTCCGTGGTATAAAGATGTGTGTAAATGTGACCTAAGGCCCACAAATGTAAACTTTATCACATAGGTGGCTGAGGTAAAAAATAGACATCTTTGGAAGCCTATGACTTTGAAACACGGAAATTTTCCCAAGGTGGGGGGGGG
>OMNM01003126.1:12046-37911 GCA_900302745.1 Parablennius parvicornis | reverse complement strand
CTAGGACTATTTCAATATTTATTATCAAAAGCAATATATTACATTGTTTTGATAAGGTAGTTACTGCTCTGCATCAGTCAAGAAATTGCATTTTTTGTGTTTTTTTTTTTTTTTGTCATATACTGTTGGTTGAAACTGTGATCTTTAAACACAAAGCAGGGGAAAGGAAGGTAGAAGAGAAATTCACAAACTACATACACTGGAGAAAATAAAACTGTCACAGAACGGTAGTTTTGTGTGGATCATTCTCACTGACCTGTCACATGCTATTAGGGACACCAGAGATATTAATTGAGATAAATAAATAGGACTAATCGGTTTATTTACTCTTCTTGCTTTGCAATATGTTTTGAAACATGGTACCACAATGTTTCTTGGTTCCTTTTCGTCAGTGCCTCTCGTGAAGATCCTGAGCAAAGTCACAGGGCTAGGGTCTCATTAACTAAGCGCATAGTATATTATACATGATCGTGTTTAATGTTTTACTTTACAAACAAGCTATGTGGAGCCTCTCGTACATTATAAAGATCCAACCCTCCCTGGATGCCTCAATGTTGAGTTCCCAGGCTTCATGTAGTGACACTGTCTTACCGGGCTCCTCCATGTGGGCTATGATCCAGTTGAAGGCCATCTCAGGACCCATGTTGCCTGTGTAATACACCGCTTTCCTACAGGCCTCCAGCGGAAAACCCATCTCCGCCAGCTGCATCACAGCCGCCTCATCTATTTCCGGAGCTGGGGACACAACAGCCCAACATCCATCTATTACTAAAATATACAGTTGCTGATTCAACACTACCAGCAAGACTTCAGAATGAAAGAACCTAAACAGATTTGAGGAGGCTTCCTCTCTGGGACTCATTAAACAAAGAGACCAGAGGAGAGTCAGCCCTGGGGACATATCATTATTGAGGGATGATTTATCAAGGAGAATAATGAGTCCTGCTAAAAACAAGCAGAGCCTCATGGAAAAGTAAAGTTTGGGAGAAGTGAGCAGCTGTGCCACCTACTAACGTACACAGTCACATGTTTAGCTTACATGCATTCATCACCACAGCCTGCAGTTCAAAATACACTTTACAGTGTTCAAATTTATAGAAATATTACATATTTATTCACATACTATGATGTGAAAGATGGAAGTAAATACTTACAGTCTACGGAACTCATGGAGTTATCTGAAAAAGAGAAAGAAATTACATTAGAGTGACAACACTTATAATAAAATCTCACCATCGCTCACTTTGCCAATTCTATTCTATTCTATTCTATTCTATTCTAGGATGCGTGACAATTAAATATCTGTGCTTAGATATCCAAGAAGTCCGTAAAATGTTAAAGTATTTAATTGTGGAATTTCCACAAAAATTTTGTAAAAAAAACCAAAAAACAAAGCAGTTCTAAATGTGGCTCACAAAAAAAAATTATGATTTCTGTTCTGTCACTTTGGATTTTGTGAAATGATAAAAAATACAATGAATATTTCCAATTCAGTGAAAGAAAGATTATATTTGCAATATTCACTCCACCAGCCTCAAAACCTTGACTATTACTTTTGAGTATGTGTGGAGAGGAAGTAAATAATAATAATCTCGTTACAATGTTGTAAGTACAAATTTTCTTTTGATATAAAAAAAAAAAAATCCAACTTGAATCTCTGCCTTTCCAGACTTTGGTGATCACACTCTTTCTTCAGCAATAAATCATACTAAAGATGCTGTGTTACGGAGAGATACAGAATTACAGACAAACTACCGGACAAGCTCAGGTCAGGCTGTTAAAACACCCTGGAGGCCTTGTGACCACCTGCAGCGAGGACATTGATCAACTCCTGCTGTTCCAAAATACTGCAATCACAAATTGAGAGACTCCTGCTCAAATCAAAGGAGCTTTCAGAGAGCCTTTCCAACTGTGTTAGACAATGAAAATTGGACAGTGTCTGTCACAACTAATCCGGGTAACATTATTCGCTCTTCATCGACATAAAAACGTTGTGCTAAAAAAACTGGACAAGATCACTTGTGGTGGGTTGTCATACCCATACTGAGCAAGAGACGGCCTCGGAACAAGAAAGCGATGTTTATACTTTTGGTGCATTTTTTCAAAAGCCAATTTAAGCGACTACAGTAGCTTATATACAGTCTATTTAGTTTTACTGTACTGCACAGCAAATCTCTTTCCCCTTCCATATGTTCACTAAATTTAGAACATAATAAACGAGATGATGGATCATTTTTAATCACCAGTTGGTGTTTTAGTTTAGTTTTAACCGCAAAGTTAACAATGTGATAAACAAAGTCCCAAAGTCAGAATTAACTCAGTTTCCATATGGTCTGTAAAATCAGTAGCTATCGCTTTTGAGAGAGAAAAAAAATGAAGCAAAACGCATAAAAAATTTTTTACTGCTGAAACAGTTATGTCTTTTAGTCTCTAAATGGCCTGGATAATGGAGTGAAGATATGATAAACAGACCAATAAAATTATAATGCCATTCAAGCAGCGTAGAGGAAATTACATTTCTGTGGTGCTGTGTAATCAATGAAAAGCACTGAAGCCTAATGGAGACAGAAGGGTGACCAATGATTAATAACTGCAAATGTCAGCTGAGCAATGATGGCCCGGTGTTCAATTGCAATCAACAAAACTCTCCATTGACACGTGAATAAAAAAGAGAGGGATTGTAGTGAAAACAGTGTGTTATTTCCAGTGACCTCCTTTAACTTCTCAATTATAACCTCTTGGTTTAAAAGAGCGGATGTATAAAAAATCCTGAGAAAGAACAAGCAGACTAACTGCTCAAGAAAAGCATTCCTGCATTTCACGATACATCAACTGTAGTGTGGCTCACGATAGCTGCTCTGCACAAATCCAATATGGCATTTCAAAGGTTGAGGGGGTTCAGAGACAGAACATTTTAATATGCAGCATTGTCCAGACTCTAAGCAGCTCCTGAGCTTAGAAGTCATGTTCAGTGTGTTTGGATGTTTGTGAAAGTAGACGCAAAGCATGCGGCTCAGTTGTAAAATATTAAGGCATACCAAGACAAAAAGGTTCAAACTGTTCTCTCAGATTTCGGTACAAAAGTGCAGCTGGCTAAAGTATTTTGGAACACTGTCCCCCCCCACCAAAAAAAGGGATCTTGTCCACATGAAAAAACATAGCTGAGGCTGCTTCGAGACGTTTCTGTGTCCTTGCACTGCCCTTTTGGCCTTTTCCCGTGTTTCAGTTTTAAGTTTGAAACAGCACGGGGCACTCTGTCTGCTAAAATATTAAGGAGGACGCTCGTAACTTGATGTGGAGCAACTTTACAACACAAGGTGAATTTTCAGATCAAAGAGGAAAAAGAGACAAAGAAACACAAACCACAGCAGAGAGGACTGTAGTTTGGATCTTCAGAAGGAGAGAGGTAGGCGAAAAAAAATCTAATGTCACTGTATTTTGCACTAGAAATATCACCAAGTTCACAAACTCATTCAGCACAGTTTCTAGAACAAAATTGACAGTACTTTTTGGTTCAAAACACATATGGTATTTTGAAATTGCTCATTCCCCGAGACCACTGAAGTGCATTACAAGGGGATCTCATGAAATCATTATAACTTATTAGGCTTAGCCACGCTGTGAGCACAACAACTTTTCAGTAATTGATTGAGCATGCCTTTCCCATGGGAATCCATTCAATATGCCCTTAAGAAAGAACTTTGGTGGCTTTGAGCAGAATATCATATTAAAGACAATTTCACAGATCATTTGAGTCACAAAAATATCCTGAACCTGCAGAAAAGTATTAGGTAGCAGCTTTAAGCAGCCATCGTCACAAAAAAAAAAAAACTTTTGCATTTTCCTGAGAGGAAAAAAAACAACGCATACTGTGAAATATACCGATCAGCCACATCATCATGACCACCTGTGTAGGTGCTACTTTTTGCTGTTAAAACAGCCCAGACGTTTTGACGCATAATCTGCTGTGTTATCCGGCATCCAGAGAGATCCTTTAATTTCTAGAGCCATGGTCTTCATAGAATCTTGAGCATCAAATGAGCCCCGGTCATCCAAACCTCTGTCACCATTTCGCTGCTGTTCATGTCTTTGATTGCACCTGATGTAAACTGAGAACAACCACCAACAACTGAAGTTGTAGAGAAGCTCTGAGACAGCTGTGCAGCCATGGTTTGATCCACACACATTTACACATACATTTTGAAAAGAAAACGCTAATTAGTTGATTATCCCACCCACAGACAGGGATTGTGAAAATATATAAAGATAAATAAGTGCTGTTCAATTCACTTTACAGTGGTCTTCATGTTGTTGGTGGTTGGTACATGTTTGAAGTATAAAAATGGATTGAATTGTGGTTGAGTAAATATTAAAAAAAGAAAAAAAAAAAAAAAGCACAATGGTGCTCCAGGAAAACAATGCTCTTTAAAATTCATAACAAGACTGGGAAATAGAAAAATCAAGGGGCAAAAATGCCCTCCAGTAGTCAAGAGTGCCATTTTGCATTTTTCCCCACAGAATTCTCTGCATGATTACTAAAGCCCCTGAAGGACAGTTAAGATGATTCAGGCAATATGCTGCGTGATTCAAATGAACATGTATCACACATGCATTTGGGAACACAAATAATAAAAAAACAAAATGCTGACCACAGGTCACATGTGCCCCAATTTCCAAAAATTAATAAAATGGTTGATTTACAAGTCAGAACAGGGAAGTATTTGCTGTCAATTGACTATAATTATAGTATTTAATCACAGTAAGGACTGCAGTTTCCAAGAACAAGGAGTATGGGACATTTGCAAAGAAATGCCAATAAAACACTCACAGTCACTCTTTCCAAACACGTGCATGGTTGTGCACCGTGGACGAGTTTACAAATGGTCATTGTGTCAATGTGAAATGCACTAAACGGGTTTGAAGGGGAACATATGGCACACACAACCTGCAACGTGGCACAATGGGGACAACACACCTGCTCAAAATGGATCGTACAATCATTACTCCTCACCAACACTTGTTATCAAGTTTGGCTGCCTGCCAATTCCTCCTCTTCCACATGATGAAGTTTAAGCTGAAGGGTCAGCATTAGTGCTGCACATGCTCAAAGAACAGGATGTCCAGGGAGCAATTCAAGCATGATAGAAGTGCAGGGGATGATTACTTTGCAGGGACAAGCTACTGAAATCCAAGTAGGTTTTTTGGTTCTTAAAGGCGCAAACTGAGGATTTTTGATTGATCATTGTGCTTTCAAATAAAAAGAACCACATTTGTATCAAGAACCATATTTCTTTTTAACCATTGAATAATTAGTTTTTTATAGAATTATCTGGTGAATCTACATTTTTCAAATGTAAAAGTGACAACATGTTTCTGTCCAAGTGCACATCTTCACACATCGGGCACCCACGTGCACAGCTGTTCAGTCTACAGACACTAATATGAAAACAATACAGTATAAGTCAAAGTATTGCTTTAATTAATTCATGTAAAGGGTAAAAATAAGAGTACCTGTTCTGAAAGGCACACACATACAAAATTAAAATATAAAAATGTTTTAGTTTTAATGATGAAGCAACCGATTCATGCCAATACACCAATGTAAGTATAATTGTTTGTTTTTTTAAAGTCTGTTATGTCGGATTTTCTAGTTTAAGGCACTGACATTAGTAATGACAGATTATAATTGAGCATGTAATAATACACTTTGAGTTGTGAGTAAGAACACAAGTGTACAACTATTTTATTTCTGAAGAAATAATCTTTAGTGAAAACTGATATGAAGAGAACAAGTTAAAAAAAAAAACTTTCAATTAGATTATAATGTAAAGCCTCAAGTGCAGTAGATACGACAACAGTAGCAATAAGCCTTCTCTTGCTACCCGTTATGAAGGCAGAATCAAAACTCTCAATCAATGTGCTTTTTTGAAGCAATTCATGTTGCTGATGGGGTTTTCTCTGTATCAGTAAGTGTGCACTTATGGAACACTTTCTCTTCATGATTAACTTTACAGTTGTATAAACTTAACTATAGAAGACAAATAAGCCCATTTCGAGAATATAAAGAGTAAATAGTACAAGTAACTTTTTGTAGCAAAAAAAGTAGCAAAATGTCCTTTGTTATTTATCACCTCTGCACATCTCACCTCTGGTGTCTTCAGGTAACACGATGGGCGGCATCAGGTCAGGAAGCTCCTCTTCACCTGCCTGCAGGCCTGTGGCTCGGAGCCGGTTCAGATCCAGAAATTCTGGGACATCTATGGCTACATCTGTACACCAAAAGGCAAACATAAAATAAGTAATCTGAGGAATATGCTCACACATTTAGTTATTTCCGACTTAAATTCACCATGAAGAGATATAATTGCAGTAAAACTTAATTCAGCTGTCAAACGCATTATTTTATTTATTTATTCTGCTAGAATACAATATATATTTTCATTAAATAGATATGGCTTAAAAGTAAGAGTGACAAGAGTTTATTAATATGGATCATAAATTGCATCTGTTCAATTAACATGTACAGGGTCCTGCACATTGTAGTGATATGGTGCCCTCTGCTGGAAATAAACAACACTACAACAACTTAACATCACCGAGTCGCTACACATTGGTCAAGGCGACTGACAAGACGCTCAAATTGTATTTGTTGTTCTTGTAGGAGAGACTTTATTCTTACCTAGTTTCTTCGGCACCCAGTCGATCCCAAATGTGAATTTCTTGATCTGTAAAATCAGATACTCTGGGAAAGAGGCAAAACGGGAGGTTCTGCAGAAGAAAAAAGAGAAAAGTTTTAAAGAAAATATGAAAATTAAAGGATATATACCACTAGTTTGACTCTAAGGTGATTGGTCATTCAGTGACGTGATTCAGAGTCGTCACTCCTTGCCAATGAAGAGGTTGGCCTTGCTTACTTGACTCCAGCTGACTTGGCCTGCAGCGCTGAGCTCCAGAAGTCAGGGACGTTCTCCGGCTCTGTGAAGGCCTGCAGACAAGCAGTGAAGGGAATCCTCGCTCTCACTGGTTCTGGAGGAGCCCGCATGTTCTCCTCAGCTTCCTTTCGTTTGGCCTCATACGCCAACAGCTCCTCTACAAACATAAAAAAAAATGTCTTTATTGGTGGAGTTATAATAATGTTGGTTGAACATTTAGACTTACCATTTCCCTTCCAAATCAAAAAAAAAAAAACCCACAACAAAATCAATGTTTTAATTCATTGTGTTTGACATAAACCCCAATCAAGTTATTGCTTGTTTTAAATGTATAAAATAATTGTGTTTTCTTTCTCAAAAGTATGACATCATTTGAATCGTGATATGTGTCATTACTAATCACTGAGCTGGTGTATCCACACTGAAAAACAATCCATTCATAAAAATTATAATGTGTGTTTGAAAAGTTGAAATAATAAAGTGAAAAAAAAATCAATCTCCACTTTTTACAGAGTGCATTTTAGAAATGATTCTTCAGTGAATGAATTTAATCAAAGCGTTTGCATTTATCTTTTTTTTTATTCATTTTGAGTAGAGAACGTGAGTACTTTCCACAACAATGCTTCAAAACTTGAATATAATACTACATTTCTAAAGCCAAAGTAGCCCTTCGGGATTTGCAGCTTCACAGCTTGCACTCTGGCACATGAAGGTCCTCTGGGTCCTTTCACAGCATCACCTGCTCATTTAACTGCAGCTGATCCCACTGGAGCTCAGGGTCACACAGCTGTACTGCCAAAGAAGCAGCTGTGAGATCCGGCCACAGCCACACAGAGTGCGGTCTCCTCTACCTCGGTTGGTGGCTGCCTCGAAGGGAGTTGGCAGCTGGATGCAGTAGTCCACCCGCTGAGTGTAACGGACTCGGCGACTCTGGCAGCACTGAACTCGCTCTTCCACCAGGAAGCGGAAAACATCACTTGGATTTTCTGTGCCGGCACTGTTCCTCTGCAGAAACAACACAACATTCAGAAACTAAAACCATATAGGAAGTTAATCACTTCGGACATGAATTGGCAATTTTGACCATTTTGATGTTCTACCACACAGATGACAATTGTGATCCTCAATTTGACAGTAAATAAATAACTATACGTGTAGATTTATTGTATGAAAATACATTCCGTTTCACCATATTTTATGGGAAATTTAAATGTGAATCTATTTGGCAAATCATTTCAGATTGTCTCACAAGCGACATAGGGAATGGGAGTTACACGATGGCCCACAACAAATTGTGTCACATCATTTCAGTTAATCTAACAACAACAATAACACGAATGCACACATCTTATATTATCAAGACAAGCACACAGGGCTTCACACTGATTATAACTCCAACAGGTTTTCACTTTTTCATAAAAAACAATAGCATCAAATTGCATTATCTGAGGCAAATCTATTCAAAAGTGGATATTAACTGTGAAAGAGGTTGATATATCACAAACTTGGCGACAAACACAAGGTTTAAAAGTAGCTCATAAGCTGATATCTGCTGTGTCTATTAGAGTCACCTGGCAGAACATAAATGCAACGCCCTTACGGCCCACGGCTCCTCATACAGCCTTCCAAAATATCAGCACCGCTCTTTAAATTAGCCTCTGTTTGATTCAAATTATGCCCTCAATTCCTGAAACATTTTTTTTTTCTGATATGTGAGCACATTAATCATTATTACTGAGTTTCTCTGTGCACTCTCCCAGCTTTCAAGCAGCATAGGTCATTGAAGTTTACGGCGTTTATTTGGAGACAGTGATGACGTGTAGCATCACAGCTTAACACAGCAGTGTGCGTGGCCACAGCCTTTATGTGAGCAAGCCCTTCTATTCTGAGAAGATACGGAAATAAACAAGTTAAAAATTTTCCCCAGGCCAAGTATGTAGGGTGACAGACTGGGGGAAAATGCTGCTGATGGTGGTGGCTTCAGTAAGGTTATCTATATCTGGATAACTAAATCAGTATGTCGCTTACAGACAGCTGAAGAAGTGAACTAACATGGTGAGGGATAAGCCTTAAAGGAACATACCACATCCAAGTATCACATTTTCTGCAGATGAAAATATCAAGAGATAATTAGTACATGTGTTAATGTCCATGACATGAGGTGAATGAAGATTCAGGTCCTAGTGAGGACATGTCTCATGGCTGAAGCAGAATAGGGGGCATTATCTGGCCACCCTGTGAAACTGATAGCAGTGAGCTAAAAATATCCTGGGTAAGAAAGATATTTCTGAGCACCCAGTGTGTATGAACCAACCAAGGAAACTTTGTACTGTGTGTAGTCAAAAACAGACCCCCTCCTCCAAACGGGACCCCACTTGTCTGCGATCAAATTAACGGCACTATTCTGTGAAAATATTTCATGTCGGCTATGTGGAAGCCAGCTTCCTTTTGATTGTGGGTGTTTTTTTTTTTTCTTTTTTAAATTGGAATTATCAACCTCTTAATGCCTGTCACAAGGATGCAAGACTCTCGAACAATTAATAATAATATGTTTTCATTTGGGAGAAAAAAACTTTACTTCAGCATACTTCATCAAGACTGGTACATCAGTATAAAAACTACTATTGGCTTCTTCTAATCTCTGATATAAACACTTTGAGCTATTCAAAAGTGAGGCTTCACTGACCTCCACCAGGTTGATGAAGTGCAGCAGGAACTCGTGGGCATCCTGTTGTCTGTTTGAGGAGAACTCTGGGTGACCTCTGCTGACCAGGGACTTCAACATCCGGGGAGAGACGCCCTTCTGCTGCTGCTGGAATTTAAACAAATGTGGACGTCACAAACAAGAATTGACACAGGTAAATGTCACAGACTGAACAAAACTGACGATCATGTCATTCAAACATGCCTGGTTACTGGTTCATTAAAAATTATGAGGAAAAGTGATCATTGAAATCAGTAGAGAAACCATCTTTCGTTTATTTCATCGAAGCACATTTTTAAAACTAAATGTAATAGAGACAAATTGAAGTTACAAATTGTGTTTTTGTGATAAACCATAAACGTACGTATTACCCCAGTTGCAAAATACATATAAGGACTAACATATTTCAAATGTGAAAGCATCTAACCAGTTTGTTAACTGTGGTGAATTCACTTGACTATAAATGCCAACAGCATTTAAAGAAAATCTCTTATATAAAAACATGTGAAGAATGAAGAAAAACACCTGACGAAAGAATTTAATCAAAAAAACTGGTGGAAGACTCGTGAGACTAAGAAGAGCACAATATCAAACGCACACAGATGATACTTGATGAAAGCTGAAGCGGTGATGTGGACATTTAAAAGCATCACACAGATTAAGAGCTGTGTTGTGCTTCAAAACACTTTGGGAGAAGAGCCAGCAGCTATACTCAGACTAAATGAAACCAATTCAGACCACAAAAAAATTGGACAATGTGTTTGAAAATCAAATAACTTTTTATCCGGCCCTAAAACAATGCTTATTGCTGAAACAGAAGCACTTTAGAGAAAATACTACATTCACACTAGAAAACCATGAAACTTGACTCAAGCATCTTGCAAACACTTTTTTTTTTTTTTTTATTATTATTATTAACATGCTTCTGTACATATGAGACCCAGTTTGTGAGCTGGACATACCCAGTTTAATA
Source organism: Parablennius parvicornis (assembly GCA_900302745.1). Lineage (NCBI taxonomy): Eukaryota > Metazoa > Chordata > Actinopteri > Blenniiformes > Blenniidae > Parablennius > Parablennius parvicornis. The sequence goes on along the minus strand of OMNM01003126.1, from coordinate 27,302 downwards.
CCTTGTATTCTTCTTTCATCACCTGTTCAATGAGCTCAGATTTCATGGGTGGTTTGGAGTACTGGCCTGAGAGCAGTCCATGTCCCAGTTTAGCCCTGCGGGACGAAAACACAGTCAAAAACAAGCAGCAGTCAGTTTCATACGACTTTCTTTTTTTTTTCATGAATGAAGCAAAAAGCAATGTTATATTTTCATGACTGGCAGGTAACTGTGTCGACCCCACAAGCACAGCAGCTTCATATTCACGCAATATTAATTAATCAAAAAGAAAGATAAAGAAGTTCCACATTAATTTTGCTTCAACTTTGCTGTTTTAAGGCTCATTGATACAAGTTGGGACTGGCAATATATCAAAAAGTTGCATTAATGCTGATTCTGACAGGGAAGTTTACAAAGAACAGTGTATCCCTGTGGAATCCACACAGTATCAGGCTCGTGGTTGTAATGTTCTGGTGGATTGGTGTACAGTAGCTGCAAAACATTTAAGATCAAAAGCTAATTATATGAAGATTGTTAAAAATCTCATTAGGTATGATTGATTTTGATTTAAATCGAATCTTTTTTCACATTTAAATCAAATCTTTTTTCACATTCTTTAAGTACTTCTTGTGTTTTTCACCTATGGGTCTCATGTCCATTAAATAGATTGTAATGGCACACCGTATTGAGACTCAGGCTGAGTATATCTTTCCTGACTCTCACCATCTAAGCATGAGCCAAACAATAAAACTTGCAAGAAAATATACTGAAAGGTCGATAGCTAAGTAAATATTAGATTTTTCCTTGATGGGCTACTGTACAGTCAAGCTTGCACAATAGACTGCTACTGGGAGTCATACTTTCATTTTTAATTTGACCAAAACATGACTTTTCTTTTTATATGAAATTCTTTCTGTTGCCAGACTCTCATAAACACTATCAGTGACAGGTATAAACATGTTTATCGTGCTGCATGACTGACATTATGAAACATTCACACATCTGATAGTCACGGGATGGCTGGCTAATACTCGACTTAATTTTCATCACAGCATCTAACTTTCCGCTTGCAACACACTGAGCAATCGTGCAATATTAGGCCGTGTTATGAAGCTGTGATATTAAACTAATTGCTCAAAACAGAATCTCTGATTTTGTTTTCATCCTTTTACCACCATAGAAGCGACCACAGCTAAAAAACATGACTGCATTATGTAACCCTGGGTTCACTTACATTTGTGTTGCAAAGTCCTGCGTGGGGTCAAGAGGTGAATAGTCAAATATCCTCTGAAGATTACCCACATACCTAAAGATCAAAATACACATCACATCTCACATGGGAGCAACGGAGGCAACACTCAGACACAAGAGTAATGGACACAAAACCCCCTGCTTGCTAATCTGACTTGTTTTTGACATCAAGCTGTAATAAATCACTATTCGTAATTTGATGCAAATATAAAAAAACAGAACTGGAGAACTAAAAATGAATGAATTGGCAAAAACCCTACCATAGATTGATGAACGCACACATCTCACACTTTATCATGTTTGAGAAAATTATATTTTATATCATCCTCACGTTAGAGTTGACTGAAAAAATATAGTCTCTTCATAATTAATAAACACTGTAAAAGTATTTTCCGTCTTTGTGTATTTACAGTAAAACTAGACGGAGACAAATATGAGATTTTTTATTTTTTTTCATACTTCAATGACGATTAAAGCACAGAATTCTCGCTTTTGATGGATTTGAAGGGCCATATTTCATAACCAAAACTGAAATTGATATAACGTCAGAGAAGGATAAGTAATGCATTTTAGATCAAACATATGCATATGACAGAGGACGAAATATAATATGACAGGATGGCATATCGTTACATAAAAATAGTTTAGAAACCATGGAGAGGAGTCCCATCACAGCAGCAGTACTCACATCCTCTGGAAGTCTGGGATGCTGAAGAGAACCTGCAGTACTGCGCCAAGGTAGCAGCTATTTCCCAGGTTTTTGACGCCTGTGTAGCCAGAACCAAACACTGCCTTCAGCTTCATGCCAGACTCCTGGATCACCTCCCATTCACTGACCCGCGGCCTGGAGTTATTGTCTATGTGGTGCCCATTCTCCGTCTGAAGGGGACAGAGAAAAAACATTGTTTCATCATTTGAGAGTCGATAGGAGACTGGAATGTATCTACACAGTTTGGAGTAGGAGAAAGGTGTCAGTAAAAAACTGTTTTAGTCCGAAGAAGAATAAGTTTTCACATTTGATTAATCTATTAAAAACAACCGAAGTTTGAAAAGAAAAAAATAATTTATCTCATCTTAAGTCTTACGGATCTTTCTGTCCAGACCAATTCTTGCTTTGTTGTACCATTCCTGCAGTGTTCAGAGAGCTTTCTATAAACTCACCCTCCTAACATAACAATCATACTAAAGCTATTTCACTTGCAGTGAGCTTTCACTGCTGTGTTACTATGAGAATTACTACCATCTACTGTTCATTTCTGGAAGTATGACAGGTAACAAGGCCATTCAGTAGGACCCTTTGGTTTCAGCCCTCCCATAGAAGTTTATAGATAAGATTGTGTTGATAGTTAAACTCACTGATTGACTCACTCTTTTCTGCATCTGGAGCATATCTATTCCAAAATGTGACAAGTGCTCTGATATGTGGGGGTCCAAAACAGCTTCCTCCTCTTCGAATGAATAGACATCTGAAATCAAAAGCCCAGGAAATCACAACAGTAAGAATAAATGAATAATTCAACTTGGCCATGAACTCAGGTTTTTGTATAATGTTGAAAAAAAAATATTCAAATTCAAAATAATCTACATTTGTGTAAATCTACACTGTATTTCATGCATCAAATAAACATTTCCATTTACACGTCAGGAGCACTTAATTACTTTGTGGCTGTAATAGCAGTGTTGGATTTATGTAAGTTAAATAGATAAAATAGCATAGTATCTCTTTCTTTTTACAATCATATCAACCCTACGAAAGAATCCAAATTAGTTTTAACTTTAATGCAGATATCACCAAATTACTCCATTTGATTTATTCATTATTAACGTGTTGATTCATTCACATAAGACATCATTGTCAGAAACCAAATTTTAACAAGTTGTCATACAGTTCCTTTATGTTGAGAGCATGTTTACTGATTTTGAATTTATTGCTTAACATAAACTAAAAGTAATTTTGGGAAGACCCTATTTAATAACACTACGCAATGAATCTGTTTCCCAATTTCATGTGAACCCATCATGCGTCTCTGACCTGCTCCGTCTGGGGTAATCGTGTCCAGTTTGACAGCCAGCGGGTGGTTTGTCTCTCTGTAGTGCTCCAGAGCGTGGCCATTCCCTCCGCTCCCATCGAAGAACCACTTCCCACAGAGCACCGCTCCGTCCGTCAGGTTCAACCACAGGTTTTCTCTCATTTCACATTTCTGACACTTCCAGCCACTGGCGGATAATAGACAGAGAGACGACATATAACACAGATTGCAATCTTTCCGACAAAATATAAGATTAACATTGACTGAGTGAAATATAGCAAAATCTAAATTAGACATGAAATGTCATGTCTTCAGTTCAGTTCTCATGCATGTTTGTCAGGAGGAACCTCAGTACCCCGAGAAAACCCACATATTCATATGAAGAACATGCAAATATCACCTTTCTCACTAAGAGGCAAGGGCACTAACCAATACTCCACTGTGTGCTCTAGTTGTAAGTTATTACATGATAAATAAAATAACCCAAAATATTAGAGGCACAAGAAACACATGAACACTGTTAAACATTGGCAGTAGTTGTTTGTTCTTGTTTCTAGCAATCAGCCTTGTTAGTAAAAAAAAAAGTCATGTTAGCAATTTGAACGAAAAGTCTCTAAATTAAATATATTTGATCATGTAAAACCAATAAAAGTATCCGAGTGGATAATATGAGAGTCTTAATGTTCCAAACTAGAAACGCTGCGTTCAAATCCCCAGGTTTGGTTCCCTGGACTTGTTTTCAATTTCCAAGTTAATGCTGTGCTCCGTGTGGAGTATGTGTATGAATAATATAATGTACAAACAAACATTAAGCAAAAAGATACATCCATCCATCTTCCACACTGCTTTTCCTGTTCAGGCTCGCTGGAGCCGATCCCAACGTAACACTCACATTCACACCTAGCAGCAATTTAGTATCCCCAATTAACTTCACATGCACATTTTTTGACTGTGGAAGGAAATCAGAGTACCTCAAGGAAACTCATGCACACACACAGGGAGAACATACAAACTACACACAGAAAAGCTTGGTGCTGTGAGGTGAGTGTGCTAACCACTGCTCCACCGTGCGGCCCCGGAAAAAGATAATGACTGTTACATAAAAGCAAGTTACATTTCACTGAGGAATTCCTGCAAATACTTAAAAGTATTTGACACAGAAAACTACACATGCATAGTATTTTGATTAAAATAAAAAGCTGGTAATATGGATCTCCCAGTGTTGTGTGTGGCCTGGGTGTCAGTGGTACCTGGGTGGGATCCGAACCCCATTATCCAGCTGTCTGAGGCTCCTGGCATGTCTGGACACCTGGATCTCCTCCTCCCAGGACTCCGGCTCCTGTTTCTTGTAAGCTGATGGTGCGTTGAGGACTGCGTCACAGGCAATGGTCACCTAGGCAGATGTGAGTCATGGTGAGATCATTTATCTTCTTGTTAATTTGAAGATTCATTTTTGAAATTATACATGCAGAGATTTAAGTTTTTACAAAAGAACTTCAAACTGAAGTAGACCAGTAAATAAAAGAAGAAGGAACACGTGCAGGGTGTGTCAAAGAAAATATGAAGTGTGTGATATGATTCGGCATAAGAAAAAAAACACAGAATGACAGGCACAACTGATGCTTCAGCAGAAGAAATAAAGAACGACACCCACGTTCACCAGGGGACCAAAACTGTACAAAGAGTGTGCAGCAAATTATTCAATAAATCAGACATGCATGAAACTTTTTTAAAAGTAAGTAAAACACCATTCCAAAGAAAAATGAATAAATAAAATGTCACTTCTATACACCATGCAGACAGCCTGGGTACTTTGTGTCTTCCTGTATTGTTTATTTTGTGATGTATTTATTTTGAGTAGAAAGAAAATGATTGAGAAATCGAATTTTCCTCCAAATTCCTTATCAAATGAACTGATCACATGAGTTGTCAGCTACTGAATGTTAAACAAAGCCTCAAGCCATGCAGTGCAGTGCACTTTTACCAACAACATGCACAGAAACACAAAGAGCCCGCACAACAAGGACTCACTGACCAGAGCAGGTAGCTCTTCGATATTTGGTAAGGGGATCTCGAAGTGGTCTGGAAAAATGACGAGCTTGGCCTCATCCTCATATTCATAGTCCTCTCCATTAAAATCACGGTTTAGCTCTAAATCTTTGAGAGAGGAAGCAAACAGTCAGTCAGCTGGAGGTTCTGTATAGAGAAACTGTTGTAGACTGTTCAGACTGACATCTCCCCGAAGAGCAAGGATGCATTCAAGCTCAGTTATTTTGATTTTTACTCTCATTATCTCTGTGTGAGTGTGAGAGTGTTTTATTTATTTGTCACCTTAGGTCACATCCTAATAGTATGAAAATGAAGAGAGTGTGAAAATAAATCATGTGTAGATTTTTCTATAATAGTGATATGACTTCATATGGTGATGACGACTTTTGCTCAGACACAATTCACTAAGAGTTATATTTAGGAATATAACACACGCTCATCCCCAGCAGTTTATAACGGCATTACAAAGCAGTGAGGACAATTTGAAGAGTGACGTCATTTCACTTCACATGCTAAAAAGGAAAAAAAAACTATCATTATATAAATACAACAAAATTACAGCTAATTTAAAGTCATTTTGTTGATGAATTTTTGATCAAATGTGAGAAAAAGGTAGACAGTGTTCTCATTTATTACATGAAAGAATTGGTTCAATTTCATTTATATTTATTAGATAAAAAAATTCCATCCTACTTTTTGGGGGAAAATCTACAAACAATGTTTAATATGTTGTGAAATGTTTGGAAATATGTTTCAGCTAAATAGAATTGTTGTTTTTGGTGTGGGAAGCATAGTTTCCTTCAAAGCGGTTGATTGTGGCAGTTTGATTCCCGGCCCGTCACAGTGGTCTGAGTTCTACTAAACTTCAGCGGGATCTCCATTGTCATCTGTGTCATTGGGTTGACTCTGTTTTAGCTGCTGGCATGAGTTATCTTGTAATTTCGCACTGTCAGACCACTGCAGGACCGCACTATTCAAGGCCTTTACAAAATGTTGTTGTTATCAATGTATTCGCATAAAAAAGTATTATGAATGGATATTAAAGTTAACTATGAAAGGCGTTTTTTTCAACTGAGGGAATTTTTATTCCAGTCCACATATTAAGCTGTTTGTTCTCTGCTGAAGTCTAAAGTCGTGTAATGACTCATGACAAGCTGGATCATGGTTGTCCCTGACATTGTTATTGTCCCTGCTGGTTTCATGGTAACCAGTGACGTCAGCAGCTGGCGATTTGATTAGATCACGGAAGCGACAAGGGGGTGACGGTGGCAGATATATACGCCACCCAATGTATGACACGTCTAAGAAATGTCAATCTGAGTGACCCAAGTTTGGAGTTGTTGGGAGGGTTCGTCGAATTTAAATGAGGCAGGTCTGAGGTCGAGCGCAGCAAAGATTATTAGAGTCTAGATGATAACGAAAACTCAAGTACGTATCAGTCGTGTGGAAGGAATTCCACCAGCGACGGGTGAGGGGAGAGTGGGAAGGAGGGCAGAGAGACACCTGGTCTTCATTGAGCAGCGTCATCGCTGCAGCAGAAGTGTGTCAGCCTCGACAGGAGGATGACAGGTGGTGGCAGCTGAGGCTGGCAACTGACAGGAGGTGGCCTCCACTGTAAACTAACCACCTCCCTCCCCACTGCGAGGAGGAGGAGGAGGAGGAGGAGGAAGAGATGGAGGAGGAAGGGAGTAGACCAGGCTTTGATTTAGAACAGTTACCAACCACATACACACATAAATAGGCTATATTTAGAGAAAAGGGGGAGTGGGGAGGGGAAGGGGCACTCATCATGGGGAATATCTGAGGCTTTGGGTAAAGGCCGGCTACAGGGGGCAACTGAGGGGTCACCATCGTTTACCAAACAAAAACACAAGGTTGTAATGTTGCAGTCATGTGCTTTTGATCTTATGAATGGCTTAACCATTTCTCACGGAGACTCGAGCACAACAGCATTACCAGACGCCTCTTCGATTTCTGTTTGAGACTGAAGAGTGGAACATAGTTTTCACATTTTAACTTGTTTTATTCCTCTAAGTATTGACGGAATTTCAGTGCTAAAAAGTGCAATCAAAATTTCTTATTTTAGAAATTAAGATTGAACAACCAAATATTGCTATACTAGGCATGTCATCATTAGAAATGCTGGTTCGGAAAGGCTTTCTAAGATTTTGTTTTTTCTGGTGATTTGGTTTTCTCCCACAGTTTCAAAAAATGTGACTATGAAGTATGTGTCTGCCTCTCTGTGTTTTAAGGTAATCCCATAACAAAAATCCAGGGTATAACCCGACTTCAGTCATAGTCAGCTGAGACTAGCTCCAGCTCTACAGAACCTTGAATTAGAGGAGAACACTTTAGAAGACGCATGGATAGTAATTCTACAACTAACATTGCTTCTGCACCTCACGATTATATTTGCATGTGATCTTAAGGTTGCAAAATATAACAACATAAAAGTTTGAAACATCTACATTTCGATGAGCTTGAATTTGTCTTAAGTTGGTTAAATGTAGGAATATAGATATACATATATATATTTATAGCCACTGACAATATGAAAATGTCACCAGCTACAGCAGCTTTTTTCTTTTCTCTTGAACATTTTCAACTGACCACACATCTGTAAATCATTTAAAGCAGTTTTACTTTTGCAGTGGTATACTTTCATCAAAATTCAGGATGATGAGGTTTGAGATACTAATTCATTAACTTGAGAAACATCATATAAAGGCGTCTTCCACTATTACTTGCAACTCACCAAGAAACACTTTTCCATTTCTCCGTCTGGGGATGGCACCCCCTGCAGCTCCGGTGGCTTTCTAAAGGACACAGGAAGGAAGCAGTGGATCAAAGGTTTCCCAACACATAAAAACATATTGGATAAACGCCTCTTTAAAAGCCATTATTCTTCACTGCATTGGATCCAGATGGTTGTCATTTTGTTAGAAATAGATGCTGGATGTTCCAGGACCCAGGTCAGGTTACAAGGCGAGGGGGGAAAACCCGAACTATGGCAGGGTCGAAATTAAAGAATGATACATTGAAACACGGCTTCAGTTGCACAGATTGATTTGCAGACCTGGCCGAGTACCATTTACAGTACAGAAAACGTCATGTGTTTGGACCTGTAAATTGCCCTTGCTGTGTGTCATCGTCTCTTCCTGCTGTCACTCTACATTTCCTTTTTCTCTTCACCGCATACTGGGCACATATTGGCAGCAGGTCAACACTGTACCCCCCAGAAAGTTCCGCTTCAATCTGATCAGGGTTCAGCCTGCCCAGTCTCGTTCGCTCGCCGGAGTAGAAAGGCAGGGAATGCTGACACACTCGAGACCGAGTAGACTCATGGGAAGAAAACAGCAGACGCAGGAGCCTGCAGAATGTGAGCAGCTGTTTCTGCACAGATCCGAGCATGGAAATAGCAGCTCTGTACAAAGCAGAGCTGATCTGAGGGGCAATTAGAGACAACAGTGGCAGCCCAGGCCTTTGTTGTTACCAGAACATTTTCATAGCAATTGAGCTTGTTTGACCATGTGCAATGTTTTATCCTTAAATGCTAGACAATCAGGAAAGAACTAAATAAGAAAAAAGATAATCTTACAATATAATGTAGTTTAATGTAACATGCCTTCAAACTGTAGAAGTTACCACAGACTTGGTGTCAGTGGCTCCCTGGCTAACTGGAAAACTAAACAATCAATGTTTCTTCAGAAACAATCCTTTTATGACAATTGTGTTATTTTCATCTACTCAATGTACACAAATTCAGTTTGAAAAATTTGTCACATTTTTTCTGAATTTTTTCTGAATGATTGAGTTTGTTTGGACTTGTGACTTCTTTATTCAAGCCTTTCAATAATTTACATGTATCATTTTTATCTATTGGGGAAAAAAAACACACCTATATAATATATTAGAAAACATTGTCTTAACAATGACATTCTCGGAGGACTGCTCATGGGTTTGGAGAGTTTGTGTTTGGATGTTTTCCATTGAGAGTCAAATCTTTTGAATAGATTAATGCAAAAAGAAAATGTTGTTGTAGATTTGTTGTGTGACAAATTTCTTCTTTTGACTTTCAATATATATTCCAGAGAGATGTAAATCTTACCTCTTTGACGTGTCGTTTGAGATGCATGTAAACGCTCTGTCCTGTTTTGCGATAGTGTCTCTCCACATGTTCTCGTCCGAAGCCCAGGAATGTGTTCATACACACATAGAGGCCTCCCTCAGACTCCTGCACACCAAAACAAACAGTGATAATGAGTGTCAGAATAAGGCTAATAACAAACAAAACATGGCAAATGTCTGTCAGAACAAAGAAGATTACACAGTATTTCACAACTAGGGGTATTGAAGTCATGAATGTCAAAGTTCTGGCAGCCACTTGGAAAAGGTGGAACATGCTCATAGCTTGTAAAGTGCAAAAGTTTTTTGTTCTTGATTGTTGAACAGTAGAAATCGATGAACAGTAAAGATAATACTGATATTGTATTGTAATCAAAAGTCAAACAGTTCAGCTTCCCAATGCGTATGCTGTACTTAATCCACACCATTATATCCTACATGTGTAGTGAATATTTAAAGATATTTTATATAAAAATGTTTTTTCTTGTTTAGTTATTCGAGTGTTTTCACCCACAATTTCTTCTCACATTTTTCAGGAACCAGACATTTACAGCAAAACTACAAAATAATTTACTTTATGCACCACTTACGCTGCTAAAATTGTCATTATGCTTGTGACAATATGTTTGGAACATGTTACCTTGATATCACTGGTTTCACTAACACTAATAAAAAAAAAAGTCATGATGTCATAAGCCATTAATAAAAGAACATGTTTCATTGACAAAGTCGCTTCACATTTGAGGTCCTGGGGATCCACAGGGTTTCTCCCCAGTTCAAAAACACATGTAGCACCAGTTCTTAGAGTAATTAATGCCTGAGTGCAAAGTAAGTAAGACACATTTTACATCTTCACTTATCCAACTGTATGTAAAACGCTGTTAACTGGATACCACAATCTCACCATTTATCAAATTGAAAACATCTCAATGTGACTATAAATTCATTCTTAAGGTACTTTAGTGTTTTGTTTTGGGTTTTTTTCCAAAAGAAGAACACCAGATTGCATCCCCACACTTCACTCAATGATTATCAGGGACAAAAAAAAATAGCAAAATACCTCTTCAAAACTAACGTAAATCTGCAATCACTACAGGCCTTATAAACCCCTCGTGATAAACCTTTAAGTGGCCCAGAGTGACATATGAGCCTCAACAGTGCAAAGATAAAAATAAACTAGTCCTCAGGCCAACATGATGAACTCCAGACAGCTGAGTCACCTTTAAAAACAGTTTCATTTGGAAAAAGTAGGGCTTGGCAAAACAAAGAAAAGTTTTCAACAGTTTTTCAAAAGAGTTTGAGGATACGAAACCATCAAACTCTGCAGTCTACATAGAATGACACGTAAAAGTAAAAAATTGTGCTTTGATGGACGGAATCTATAGAAAAACTTGACATGAATGGCAGAACAATTGAGACCACCTGACTGACCCCCTCCAAAAAAACTGTCATGGTAGCACCATTTTTTTACATGACAAAAACAAGCTGGTGGCGTTCAACAGCATCTTGAAGACTCATTTCCAGGAATAGTGAGGATTTATGATTGCTTTAACGCTACCATCAGCCACGTGCATGTCTCCATGTGGTGTCAAAATTAAACACAAATGTTACTTGTTGTGCATCATGTCATGAATCCAAGGTTATTAAAATTCTACACAAACCAAAAAACACTGACCATGATGATTAAACAGCAGGAAAGTCTGTCACTTTAAGACAACATAAAATAGAAAACTACTACACTTGCGCTGCAAATTAACCACCACGCATGCCAATGACGGAGGGATTGTTCGGATAAAAGTCAAAGCTGAAAATGTTTTTCTTTCAGCCATTGTGTTTTATTTTGGGTGTAATTGGCCTGCGCTCACACTACTGCACAAAGGAAGACCCCTCCATGCTTCTCTGCCAGGATGTAAACACCAATTAATTATTTATTTCCTCCCAGGTTCACGGATAATATGACCACCGAGACGCACACACCCACTCATGCACGCAACGACAGAGACGCGCTTTTTCAGCGGATTCACGCACGTTATGAATCCACCCAAGTCTGTGGTGCACAAAGCAAAGCAACTCTCATGCCTGCCTCGGTGTGCGAGCGTGTGTTTGTTGGGGAGGAAGGTGTGTGTGAGTCTGAGACACTGACAGACAGAGAGGGAGAGAGAAAGAGAGGAGGAGAGAGACAGAAGGGGAGACTTACGGGAGAGTCGAAAGAAAAGGCACACTCGCTCTTGAAAACCCTGTCTCCTGTTCTGGGGACCCTGATGGTGGGCATGTATGGGACCAGCAGCTCTCCTAGGTCTGTAGCCATCTTCACATTCCTGCTTCTCGCACCACAGTGCTACGGAGACTCCGGAGCAGCGCTGTCAGAGGAGAGGATGCTATTTTTAAAGCCACATTCCTCCAGCCAGGGGGATGTGACGCGCAGAAACATAAAAATAAAATGAAAGACGGATGGAGGCTGTCTGCAACACAGGCGGCAGACCGAAGTGCAATGAATCTAATGTTGCTCTGTTGTTTGTTATTGTCCTTTTTTTCTTTTCTTTTTTTTTTTTTTTTACCTCCCTCTCGTAAGATCCACGGACCTGCGCAGAAATTACACCGCTTCTGTTGACTGTGGTGACGCCGCTTATATTTTACCAGAAGGGCTCCTCCCACATCTCAGGATGATTCATAAAGCCACCCACGCTTTACTACAGCATGTTTTCCCTTCCAGGACCTAAAAAAGATGTGATTATGAAATGCATTCCCCTTTTTAGTGTCAACACAACAATTACTGTGTGTTAATCTGCAGCATAATTGATTGCTGCAATGTAAATAATCCATAATATATTAAGAATATTTTTGGGGGGGAGGGTTGTTTTGGAAACTAAGAAAAATGTAAAAGGTGCACCAGGTTCTGCATAATGTGTATTTTTGTAAAGATCACTTGTAAACCTCCATTGGTCCAGTCAGTGCCTCAGACAATTAAATTATGTTTACACTGCTCTGCCCTCTTGTGGAGATTGTTGTTCACTGCAAAATCTGTAGGCTAAATCAACCGGTTTATTGTGACTTGATACAACTAACACGAATCAGTGGGGAAAATGGAAAATTGGGAGCACAGGAGCATTTTCTTAAATTTCTATGACTCCAGTTACAACCCATCGCTATGAATTTAATTGCTGGAAAAAGATACATGAAACTGAATTGTGTATGATGTATTTTTCTTAATATGCACCATATTTTTGCCAAGTGCATGTGATTTGATGTTTTATATGTTAGTGTTTTTAATTATGGATACAGAAAATTCCATGATATAAAGAGAGTATGAATTGTAATGATCCAAACTGTACTGAAAAAGTTATTTTTGACAACGATTGTATTTGTATGACATTTGCATTCACACAGGAGATTCCCACATGTTTGTTTGTGTTTTTATTTGCTAGTTTTATGTGTTTTATTCATAAGTGTTTGTGTATGATTTTAACAATGGATGTCTGAACAGAAAATTACTGGAAGACATAACAAATGTGTTTTCTGAACCAAAGAAAATGTATCTAACAGATCACATTGTAATTGGAGGCGACTAGAAACTGATCCCAGCTGAGTAGAAAGATAAATGGTTATCTACATGAGGAAAGGCACAATATAATGAGATTTCCGGTTCCTTTGTGGCACATGATACTCCAACTGATGCACAAAGAAAGTTTAACCATGAACTGAAAACACTGTCTTGGTTTGAACCCACGAGGACATTAGATTTGGAATTGATTATTGGTTAGTAAATGACAGACTTTTAAACTGAAAAAATGTGTACGCACCATTATGAAAACAAGTTGTCACTTGAAATAAATCCTGATGTCAATTTGAATTTACATGGGAAGAAAAACAGGTTAATGGTGTTACAAACCAATTTTGACCAAATGTATTTGAATAAGGAAAATTCGTGTGGCAATTATCATAACTCATAATCCAATAACCTAAAAAAAAAGGGGGCAGAAAAGAAACGCAATAATCAGTTTGAAGTTGAAAATAAAGAGGTGAAGAGAAATGACAACAGATAATTAAATCAAAATCAAGAAACTTTTTGAAAGATGCAGACACCCTCTTTGATACTATAACATTGTATTCGGGACCTTTCAAATATTTCTGTGACTCAAAGCTCAAAATTTAAGAATCGGATCTAGTTACCTGGAAAACGGGACTGAACAAGTCTCAAGACGGAGAGGATCTCACCGGTATCTCTTATTTATTATTTTGGGAGCATGTTAGATATTTACTCTTCCAAACTATAAAGGAATGTATAGATAAAAAAAAAAAAAAGGATTGATGCCAAGCATGAAGCAAGGTTTGTTTGTGCTACTCCCTTAATTTGATAAAGATAAAAAGTTACAAGATGATTTGAGGCTAATCATGCTGCTTAATGCTGACTTGAAAATTATTACTTATACCCGTGCAGGCGCTCAGCCTTCTCTCAAACTACTGTCTGGTGCAGTCCATGCTATGCCAGAAATTAGCTGACTTCTTTAAATGTTTTGGGCAATAGTCTGTTGTGGCGTTTCTAGTTTTTAAGCTGACCCTCTATATTTGCTCTCACGAAGTCATCCCTCCATGGTCTACCGATATACCTGCTTCCTGGAGTTCTTCTTCTATGTGAATGTTGTGAAAGGAGATTTTCTTCACCTCCTCCACATCCTGTGATCATCCACCACAGTTGTCTTTCCTGGATGCAGGCCTTTGAGTTCCAAAGCTCATCAGAGCTTTATTTTTCCTGCTCAATCATTGGTCAGTTGTCAACAAGATGGGTGAAATAAGGCTGGGGTCACTCTCAGACAAGACCTGCAGCTGCGTGATGATATTTATGGAGACTTGGCTGGACAACAACGTTCCAGATGAGGCTATCAGGTTAGCGTCCTGCACTGCTTACTGGGCCAACAGGACTGAATTCCCCATCAGACCAGGGGTGGATGTGTTTCTATATTAAAAAAAAAAAAAGCTAACAAGGCTGCAAAAGCTTCAGGCCTTGTCCGATCACCAGAGTGCAGAAGCAGACCCACTATGAAGACTACAGGTATAGAGTGAGGAGGCCATTGCTTCTCTGCAGCACAGTTTTGATTTCACAGGTTGGGATATCTTCTCTGAGGAGACACACACCTGGGCTGCCCCGGATTATATTAACCTTTGCTTTGAGGCATTACTGCCTATGAAAACCAAAAAGATTGTTTCCAAATCAGAATCCTTTATTTGAAGAAAATTCATATTTGCTGGTCAAAGTCAGAAATGCTGCCTACAGATCAGGAGACCGGCTGGACGGAGCAGTACAGAGGAACCTGCTGAAGAGCATCAGAAAGGCTATGGGCACTGAAAAAGGCATTTGGAGAGCAACATATTGAGTAGCATGAGAAGAGGAATTAGATAGGTGAATAACTATAAGACATTAACATGCAGGTCAATCAGGAAAGGAATCTTCCTGAAACCCTGAACCTCTTTTTTACTCACTTTGACAAGCAGCAGGGAAAACACCAGCCCATTGAAGAACCCCGGTAAGGTACCTGGACAGACTCACTCATAAGAGGATCAATGCCTCAGAAACTGCTGGACCAGATGTTTTGACAGGCCACCAGCTGAAGACCTGCACTGACCAGCTGACTGGCATCTTTACTAAGATTTTCAACCTCTCTAATACATCCATGTTCTAGATACCGTCACATATTTTAAACCTGCTGATCAATTTAGCACTAATATTTCAGCACCATGGTCAGCACCATGTACTTTACCAATAATATGCTCAAAGTTAAAAAAAAAAAAACAAAAACATATATATATATATACACATACATATA
>OMNM01003125.1:0-10754 GCA_900302745.1 Parablennius parvicornis | reverse complement strand
AGTAAATTTGAGAGTCGCAATATGATTTTTTTAAAAGTTGGATTTTGAAAAAATAAATTAATAAAAATTAGCATCAAAAGCTGTAATTAGCTTATATGCAATAATTTCTGTTTTCACTCAGACAGGCAGATCGATAAATAGATATATAGATAGATAGGTCGATAGATAGATTGCTTGTTCGCTTGCTAGATAGATAGATAAAAAAGCAACACCGAAAGGATTAAAAACACGATTATTAAGAAACAATTATTCATATTTTCGTACTTTGATAGTCAAATACATAAAATAATGAACAGCTACTACCATGTCTTAGAAAAGTCATATTCACCTCACAACCTATAGTGTTTATTGTAGAGTTTAATGGACTATGATAAAAAGTGTCACAGCACCTAACATTAAGTATTCCGGCAATCAATGGCTTTGTGCGTCATTATAATTGTGAAAGGATTCAATTAAATATATACTTTTTTTTTTGTCAAAGTGCTTGTCAAATTATTGACATGAAGTTTCAGGTGACTCTGAAATTCAGCAGAGCTGGAAATCACCATGTTTATCTCCCCAGGTGCCGCTATCTGTGTGCAGTGCCAGCTGTCTACCAGGGTACCGGAAGGCTGTCCGGCGTGGCGAGCCTGTTTGCTGCTTTGACTGTGTACCATGTGACAATGGCAAAATTAGCAATCAGACAAGTGAGCTTCAGAGACACCTTTTAAATGTAATATTCTGTCTCTATCACATTATGTTTCAACTGAAAGGAGCTGCTCTCTTTTTTGTGACCCTGTTTGGCTCAGACTCAGTAGACTGCACTTTTTGTCGGGAGGACTTCTGGTCAAATGCCGATCGAACATCCTGTATTCCCAAGAAGGTGGAGTTCCTAGCCTACGACACACTGGGGATAATCCTGATAGTGATCTCTATGGTCGGCGCCTGTCTCACCATAGCTGTTTTTGCAGTGTTCTTCCACCACAGAAACACAGCTATAGTCCGTGTGAATAACTCAGAACTCAGCTTCTTCATCCTCCTCTCACTGACGCTGTGTTTTCTTTGTTGCCTGGTTTTCATCGGGGAGCCAACGTCTTGGTCCTGCATGCTCCGCCATACCGCCTTTAGCATCACATTTTCACTTTGCATCTCGTGTATCCTGGGAAAAACACTGGTGGTGTTGGCTGCTTTCACTGCCACCAGGCCAGGGGACAACATGATGAAGTGGCTGGGCCCTAAGCAGCAGAGAGCCATTATTTTTAGCAGCACCCTGATTCAAGTAGTAATCTGCGCCGCCTGGCTTATCGATGCTCCCCCTTATCCATCCCGAAACACGAAATACGAACGGTCCAAGATCATACTGGAGTGTAGCGTGGGATCCAGCCTGGCATTCTGGTGTGTTTTAGGCTACATTGGTCTTCAGGCCTGCCTCTGCTTTGTGTTGGCCTTTCTGGCCCGAAAGTTACCAGGAAATTTCAATGAGGCCAAATTCATCACTTTTAGCATACTGATCTTCTGTGCAGTGTGGCTGGCATTCATCCCTGCTTATATCAGCTCCCCTGGAAACTATGCGGATGCAGTGGAGTCGTTTGCGATTCTGGCTTCCAGCTTTGGCCTGTTGTTCTGCCTGTTTGCTCCAAAGTGTTACATTATTTTACTGAAGCCAGAGAAAAACACGAAACAGCATTTAATGGGAAAAGAAAAAAAGTAACATGTTATTTTCAATAATTATATTGGTTTTCTAATAAAAATCACTCCAGCATGAAATTTCACTGATTTCACTTTTCAACAAGGTAGTAATGCAATGCATCAAGTGATATGTATATTTGACTGTGCTGTTCTGTGTATAAAGAAAATAAACATGACTATAAACAATGTCTGTTGGGAAGTAAAATAATTTTTCTGAATATCATTAAAATGCATTAAAATTATTTATCTGAATAGCATTAAAATGCACTTTATGAAATTACAGTATGAAACATCAATAAAACAATAAGCCCCACAAATTAAATGGGCACAGTGTTTGCTTATGGAGATTGCATGTTCTCTCTATACTTGCTTTCTCCAGGTAATCTAGTGACCTTGTGTGAATGTGTGTGTCTCTATGTTTGCCTTGTGGTGAACTGGTGATCTGTCCAGGGTGTGCTGGTAGGCCACTGGTATCAGCATCAACAGATAATCCAACATCCTCAAAAATGACAGGATTTTTGTAATAGAATCTCAATAACACAGTCAATACAGATAATGAGCCTCCACAGCAATCAAACACCACCGCAAGTCATCGCAACTTGCACCATATCGGCTTGTTTCCATGCTTCCATCTGTCATAATGAAGATTCAAACCTTGGTCCCGAACATTTAGATCAACGATATGATTGAAAAAATTTCTCTGGTACAATATACAAAATTCTCCTAAAGTCCAGTTAAAGTTGCAAGAACAGAAACATGTTTCATTGGGTGATTTTATTCGATTCACATTTGGACATGTAAACTATTTCATCAATGACCAGTAAAAGTTGACACATGAGTTTTTGATGGATATATTAAGTGCACTTAAACCTTTATCTCAGATATTTTCCTGTCATGCCTCTTTTAGTGTTCCTCTCAGGTTGCAGTAATATGATGTAACATTTAGGCACAAAAACACACAGTAACAACCCAAAGCTGGATGCTAAGATGGCAAATATCTCCACGGCCACAGTGAACTTCCCAGGAGAGCTTACATAAGCTGGGATGAAGGAGATCCACACAGCCCAGAAAATTAGCATGCTGAAAGTAATGAGCTTTGCCTCGTTGAAAGTATCAGGTAGTTTCCGCCCAAGGAATGCCAGGAGAAGGCAGATGAAGGCCAGTAGGCCAATGTAACCAAGGACCAGGTAAAACCCAGGAGGCCACGGCTCTTTACACTCCACAACAATCTGAAAATGTATAAGAAAATATTGAGATATCGATTAATAAGATTAAAGAGCATAAATTATTAGAATATGATTTTGTTACAATCATCACAGTCCACAGTACTACCCATTAAAGCCTCTTGCTGTGAAACCTGAGCACTCATTTTTGTGAAGATCAGTTGTGGTAATGAGTGAAGCTCCTTACTTTTCCAGTTGAGGCCTGGTAGGTTGGATTCCTAAATGGGAAGGGGGGCGCACCCAGCAGCCAGCCAGCACAGAGACAAATCTGAGGTGAAGATAAAAGGAAAGACTGTCCCTAAAAATAACCCAAAATAGATAATAAGCAACACTTTCTGTTTACATGTTTGAACTTATAATCTTCCTACCTGAGGAGCTGTAGTACAGAGGATTAGAGTCCTCTGCTGGGAAGGCCCAAACAGCTTGAGACCCCTGGAGCCAGGCATATTAGTCCGGAAAGCCAAGAGAACCACAATTGTCTTAACCAGGAGGCAGGACAGGCAGAGGACAAAGCTGATCCCAAATGCAGCCTGGCGGAGCCTGCATGTCCACACAGACGGCTGCCCGATAAACACCAGGGAGCACATGAAGCACAACTTGAGTGAAATGAGAAGCAAGAAGCTGATTTCTGAGTTGTTTGCCTTGACGATGGGTGTGGAACGAAAACGGTGAAAGACACAGGTGATGATAGTTGTCAGGATGACACCCAGCAGGGTAAGCATAACCAGGATGATGCCCATAGTGTCATAGAAAGAGAGAAATTCTTCAATCCCCGCCACACATTTCACCTTCTCTTTGTCTGACCAGTAGTGCTCGGGACACTTTGTGCACTCAGATGAACCTTTGGGAAAAAAGAAGAGCTCTTTTGTATATCTTCATTGACTTCAATGACTCTTTCTTAATGAAGGAGGACCAAATGTTAAATAAATATATAATCCCAGTTCCCAAAGAGTTTGCACACTGTGTTGTATTGAAATATAAGCAAAATGCAATGATCTGCAAATCTAAAAGAACAATATTTAATTCATCAAACCATTTTACTGGCCCATTTCCAATTAATCCCAAATAGTTCTAAAATAGTTCTCCAGTTGCTTTTAATTTATGTGTAATATTTGTATAGTCTCATGTTGTCTTGTCCTATTGGGAACATTTGTGAGATTTGCAAATCATTCCGTTGTCTTCATTTCAACTTTGATAAAGCATCTCAACATGTTTCATTCAGGGATATAGTTAGACTACCAGTTTGGTTGTTGATCTCTCCTTCTGCACAGGGCAGACAGTCAAAGCAGCAGTGAGGCTGTCCTGGACGTATCGCTTGCCTACTGCCAGGTAAACAAGGAATACTGCACTGTGACACTGGTACCTGGAGGATGACAGTGAGGCTAACATGTGAAATTAAACATATTTGATGCAATGCGATACTCTCATTGAAGCTTTTAGAACACTCTAAAATCATGATAAATAAGCAATAAATATGACATCGTATTTCACAACCAGTAAATAAACCTCATTTGATGTATCATAACTCTTTTGAACATGTGACCCACCTGTGACTGTCCTCCTGTCCACACAATTGTGCTCTGCTGTATCTGCAGCTGTTGTCCCAGTGGAGCTGAGCCATCATAGCTTCCCACTTTGATGAATCTATACACAGATGAACATTTTATAGCTAACTGGGGTAAACTACATTCATCTTCTGTGCTCAGCTGTCAGTGCAAAACAGTGCAAACACAGTCATTGACAAGGCACTATACATACAATTTAGAGTCATCATTTAACAGCAAAGACATGTTTTATATTGAAGGAAGAAACCAGGCTTCCTTAACAAAACGATCTCAGGTAGAACATGCAAACTCTATACAGATTCAAGTGGAGTTATTCTGGTTGTAAAGTGAGAATGTTAACCACTACACCACCCGTTTGATCTACCTCAATGTTTAGCCCCCAAAATATAATTAAAGCTTTTTTTTTAACTACAACTACTACTACTACTACTACTACTTCTACTACTACTACTACTGTGCTGCTGCTGCTGCTGCTGCTGCTGCTACGACTAATACAAATAAGATACAATAATATGGGCTATTTCATGCCTGTTATCTTTTATTCTTGGTAATTTTAGCAAAGATTTCATGAAAATTATAAAGAGTATTTCAAATATATTACAAAATGATTTCCTAATCAGCACAATAAAACTTTTAAAAATGATTATAGGTTTTGTGTTTTAACATTATAACATGCACTGAAACTTGATTATTTTCAGAAATGAATTTCTACCTAATTTCACCCGTCCTGTTCTTCTGCCAGTTAATAATGTCATAAAGAGGAACTGGCTCTCCGTTTGTGTCAAAATACACTTTCTCGTCAAATTGGTCAGTGAAATTCACTGTTTTCAGATGGTGCAGCAGCTATATGAGATGTAAAGACAAATAGATAAAACAAGTTATTGTGGAGGGAAAAAATGTTGACACTTTTCTCTCTGTCTTTTCTTTTTTGAGTTTTTACCAACCTGTTCAGAAGTGAATGAGGTGTGTTTCTCACATTGTCCCTTGTTAAATTCTCTGGAATTGCACTTCAATAAGGTGTGTAAAGCATGGGCAATGACATACACACCTTTGTAGACATTATAGGATATTCTAACCTGGGATACATCAGTGTAACCACTGTCAGTGTACATCAGATCCTCTGCGCCTGTGCACATAGGCAATTCAGCTTTATGGTTGTCATCAACTCTAGATGTGCTCACTCGTCCATTAGTAGGCCCAGAACTATTCTGAAAGTCTGTTTCATAGTCAAAAGCATCCAAATATGCAACAGATTCTTTGGATTGGTCTTCTCGGAGCTTGAGCATACAACCAAATTGCTCTTCCCAGAACATGTTGACGAACTCCATCCCTGGTTTAGGGGAAGGACGCACATTCAAAAGAAACTCTTTCAGGCCAGGGATCCTGACTCCAGGGAAGGAGAAGCCGATTGTGCCTTCTAAAAGTGGGTGGAAGTGAGGTGAAGTTAATATGCTGGCGGTCACCCAGGCTTCACTGGCTACCCACTGTATACCGCTCACATTCCGCTGAGCGAGCTGCAAGAGCAGACAGAGAAAAGTAATGCCGGGCATCAAAGCATCTTATGTTTTCTCATTGTTTGACTGTGAATATTGTGCATTACATTTCAGTATAAGTCTTGGTATTACTCTTACTTCTAAGAGCAGATCCAGCAAGTGTCCCTCAGTGGCAAAGACGACCACGACATGTGCAGTTAAACTCTGCAGCTTGTCTGCCATTTCCTGGATGTCAGCCACTGTGGGGGATTTAGGGATTGTGAAGTGAAAGGCCACACATCCACCCTGTTGTCTAAATTGGCTTGAGAAAGATTGAATGCCATAGTGACTGTAGTCATCCTGAAAAAAAAAACACACACACATGCAAACACAAAGAACAGCAGTCATGTGAGTTTGTCAAAGTGATTAATTTTTGCACTGGAAAAAAAAAAAGTCTCCTATCTCACCGTAGTGCCGATTGTGCCCACCCAGAACCAGCCTAAAAAAGTGACCAGCTGCACGAGACCTCTCACTTGAAAGAGGTCACTCGGCACTGTCCTCAAGAAAGATGGATACATGTGCTTGTCAGTGAGACAGGTACAAGTAGCAAAATAACTCACCTAGAATGAGATAGAGTTTATGTTATCCTCACAGAAATTAGATAAAAGTCAAAACACCCACAAACACTGCTGCGTGGCTGATCACAATTGTAATGTGACCAACAGCAGCCCATACATTGTAAAATCAAGAACGGTGACTCATCTTAGCCATTTATTCCATCTTTCTTACCAGTGGTACGTTGAAAGGGCCCAGAGTTTGAGCTACAGCTCTAGTAGGGGAAGAGGACGCAAGACCAATGATGGCAGGCACAGGTGATCCAGACAGGCATGTGATAGTTTCACCCTGTGCTGTGCTTCTCTCTTCTGTGGCACTTGCATTGCGTTTTACACTTTCTTCAGGATTATTAACCATAGGTTCAGTTTCAGAGCCTCTTATTTCTCCTGTGATTGATTTTCTCTGCATTCTTGCTCTTTCTTTGTTCTCAAAATCCTCTGATGCATTTATTTTCGTCTTTGTTGCAATTAATCTGTTTTCAGTCTCTGCTTTTTGTTTGAATTCACTCATCACAGCTTTGGAGTGACTGATTAAAGACAAAATAGCTTGCAGGCTGGTGTGGACTTGGTCACAGCTGTCCATGATCCGGTAGCCTAGTTTAATACCTGGTAACAGGTTCGAATTACTATTTATTTCCTCAACTGCAAACACCATTGTCATCATCCAGCGGAAGGCCCTGAGGTCAAAGCTGGAGGAAATATATTAAAAAAGTCAAAATTATCACAAACAAAATTTTTAAAATGCCTGAAATGCAAGCTTTATATTTGTCTGAGTATAGAGATTGCTGAATAAAAGCAACAACTTTTAAATGAAATTCCAATTTTGTTCTGCATGGTGTGGCAGAAACATGCAGTTTTGTGTATAAATTGGCAAAATAGTAAGTTTCCTTAAACTCACCTACTGCATGGTGTGATCAGGGGTCTTCTTTGGAAGCTGTCGAGTGGTTTAGAGGCCACATAATGCAGAGGGAATATCCCTCCAATGACTACATCCCCCTCAGAGTAAAGGGCCAGAGGCTCACTGTCTTCCACTTTTACACACTGAGGTAAACCAGAATCAGACCTCTTCACTACGTCTATCCATAAACCATTCCTTCTTTCGTCTATAGTTTCTATTTTTACCTCATCTCCCACTTCCACATTTTGACTTTTTCTTTTAGCATCAACACCAACAGTAACAATGATAAAAAGACCAAAGAAGATACAAATATGGAGACACAGACAAGTCCCGACAAGGCTTGGATGCACTGTCCCCATAAAGTCTGTGTGTGTGCTGGAGACGTCAGGTCTCCAACATAGTCTCTGACAAGATAATGAGGTGGACTGCAATAAAAAAACTGTGACACTGACTTTATTCCTTTCATCTTGTGAGTCATCACTAGATCAACCAATCACAGTGGAAAAAAGCACCAGAGAATATGTGTGGACATGGCCGACTGTACCCCACATGAAGTCATGAAACAAACTTTCATTCACATTTGACTACGACATATACCATTTTCAGAAGTGTAGTGTCTTAACCTCCCCGTAAGGGTAAACTAATGACTTTATGCTAGCTGTTAATGAAATTTGTATGATTTAATTATTCTAAAGGACAACACTGGAAATTGAAACAAATAGACAGCACCTGGGGCAGACAATTTGAATTGGTCGGGGGCATATTCTGTATGTGGGTTTTATTTGGTCTTCAGGTCTCCTTCAAGAATAGAACATTTTAAAAATAAATCAAAAAATCAAAAAATCAAATGCCACCTGACCCGGAATTGGAATAATAGTCTGGAGGGAAGATGGAAGGGCCTGTCAATAAGTTGTTGCCACAGCCTTCATGTTAGAGATAGAGGAAGAACATTTTTTTTGTTAACTGCTTCCACCTAGTGGACATGGGACTAAACGTCTTAGCGTGTGAGCGACAGCATGTGTTTATAACGTTTGCCCAGATGTGATTAGCCTTAATTGTAACCACAACTTTAGTTGCTGTTTATATGGGGATATTACATTTCAGCTCAAATATCCTGTATACTACTGCATTCAATTAGGTGTCCCAGGAGTGTAAACATATAGCAGCTTCAAAAGAAAAGGGTTTAGTATGTTAGGCTGAATCAGCCTTGTAAGCTGTGGTTAAGGCCTCAATATCAGGTAGAGTTTGTTTGTGGTGGTTTTAGATTGTGCAACCATTAGGGACAATACTGTATTTAATACAAGAACCCACTCATATCAGGAGTGTAATGTCCATCTAAAAAAAAAAAAAGGAAAAAAAAAGACTTAAGTGAATTGTAATAAACAATGCTTATTTTCAAATATTTGTCAGTCTGTAATTGGTTACTTTATGTTGTGTTTTAGTGATTGCCTCTCTGTGTTAGCCATGTAATGAACTGATGAACTGTCAAGGGCTCTTAAATCAATGTCACCCTTAAATCTTTGGAGATATCATTTGTTAACATACCGTATATCTGCCAAATGACCAAATGCATTGAATGACTTTGCAGGAGAGCCTTTGTGAAAATGATACAACAACGTTCTTTTCTTTTGATTTTCTTATTGTATACTTGTAAAATATGTGGTGATCTTAGACTAAATATGATAAAAAAATATATGTTGGTAGTTGCATGTTTTGATGTTGATGTTATTGTAGGAGTTAAAATTTGAGTGGTGTTGATACACAACATTGGGAATGAAACCACACACTGTGTGTTAAACACATAACACTTTCTTTTAATTAATTCTTAAAATAACATAAAGTAGAATTGACACACTGACAAGTAAACATGAACATATTTTACATAAAGTTACATGTGTAAATACATGATTCAACATTTTTTTTTCTTCTAAATTTTACTGAATACATTGAGTGAGCCTTCACAATATAAACAGTATCACTACTTCTATTACTTCCAAGCTTGTGATATACTAATGTTGATTTTTACTCATTAAATATTTCTTGGTGTTCTTCTCTGGTCTAAACAATATGATAAAACACTTTGGAGCAAATATACACACTATTAGTCCAAAACTGGAGGCCAGAATAGCAAATATCTCTACAGCCACAGTGAACTTCCCAGGGGAGCTGACATACGCTGGGATGAAGGTGATCCAAACTGCACAGAATATCAGCATGCTGAAGGTGATCAGTTTAGCCTCGTTAAAATTATCAGGTAGTTTTCGGGCCAGGACGGCTAACACGAAGCAGAAGACAGCCAGAAGGCCGATGTACCCGAGCACCCCCCAGAATCCAAAGGCAGAACCTAAAGCACATTCCAGGATGATTTTCTGCTTGTATATCGTTAGATTTTTGATTGGGAAAGGAGGACTGAGCGCTAACCAAATAGTACAAATCAAAACTTGAATGAAAGTAAAAAAAACTACAGTCATTCTCTGCTGTGCAGGACCAAACCATTTCATGGCATTACTACCTGGAAGTGTTGCTTTAAAAGCCATTAAAACCACAATGGTTTTCCCGAGTACACAGGAGATGCAGAGGACGAAGGTGATGCCGAACGCTGTGTGTCGCAGCATGCAGGACCACTCAGAGGGTGGTCCGATGAATGTCAGAGAACATAAGAAACACAATGTCAGGGAGAAGAGAAGAAGGAAGCTCAGCTCAGAGTTGTTAGCCCGGACTATAGGAGTATTGATGTGTCGAAAGAAAACAGCCGCTGTCAAGATGGCCAGAAAAGCTCCAGTCACTGAAAAAACAGCCAAGATGATTCCTAAGATCTCACTGAAGGAAAGAAACTCTACAGGCTTGAGTAAACAGGTGTCTCTGTTTGCATTGGGCCAGAATTCCATCGGGCATGGGTAACAATCAGACGAATCTGAGGAAAAAAAGCAGTTCTGGTTTTTACATAGAATTTTACAGAAATTCGGAAAATTGAAAAGGTTGCTTGTATTTTACCTGTCGTATTACTTATTTCACCCTCAGGACAGGGCACACAGTCATAACAGCAGACGGGTTTCCCTTTCTGCAGCACTTTCCGAGTTCCAGGAGAACAGCTGTTGGTGCACACTGACACGGGCACCTGATATAGAGACACAGGCAGCAATAAGAGACATACACTCTTTCTGAAACTGCATCTTTATTCAGATAACTGTAGTTTTGCTCGTTACTTTTATGCCACCATCCACCCATGTGATGTTTCTGTTGATATGAAACTCCTGGCCAACAGGTAGCGATGCATCATAGTGCCCCACTGTCACCAACTCAATGAGGCCAGT
>OMNM01003119.1:9635-23190 GCA_900302745.1 Parablennius parvicornis | reverse complement strand
ATATTTAAAAGCTAATATTTCATACAGTCCACATTGTGCAATTTGATAATAAAATTAATAACATTCTTTCAAACAAGAGCATATCTCGTTTCAGTTTTTTTATACACGCTTCCGCATAATAAGAAAAGCTGATATCTAACTGCAATTTCAATCAAAACTGATAAATTAATACATGCAATGCTTTGAATTGTGTGACCAATTTGTTGTAAGCCTAAAGCTTTCTCATCTGCATCACAAGTTCAGCGTCACCATGCAAGAATCGCTTACTTTTGTTGGAATCCTTGCATCATTCAGAAAATACACTCTTGCCCCAGTTTTATGTGGTTTAGGACATCCAGGTGTCAGCCTTTCCCCTGCAGCAGTGCATAGGTTTGGTGATTTTGTCCCTGGTGATCACTTTTCTTATCTCCCTCCTTTGCAGAGATGAACCGTCATCACTACTCGCTGTATGTCCATAATTGCCGCCTGGTCTTTCTGCTGCGGAGAGACTTCACCCAGGTGGACACCTTCAGGCCGGCTGAGTTCCACTGGAAACTGGAACAGGTAAGACACTGAGGTCGGGACAAATATGACCAAGAGGGAGAAACCTGTACCGGGAGCTCACAGCTGAGCTCACCTTTGTGGACTTAATAAGTGGGTTATGTGAGATTTGAAGCCTCCAGCTTGGATTAAACCTGCATTAACCATCCACTGGGAAGCTTTTCTTTTCTTTCTCAGTGTAATCCACGTTGGTTTCTGTCTTGGACTTATAATAGAAGACTCCTGGTCTGACCTTGAGTTTATTGACACAGTAACATATGGTTTAATAGCAAGACAGAGCCACAGCTCATAAAGAAAGCTTTTCACACAGCCACTGCTCAGTGTGTGTCAACAACAGTCACTTGTACATATTTCTAATTAGTGCCTGGCAACACTAGAAATCCTTCTCTAATTAAAAAAAACAACAAGAGATATTTAATTAACCCCAATAAAATTAAAAAAAGAACTTGCATATCAGTTAATAACCATGCAGGACTTTCATGAATTTAGCAGCTCTTG
Source organism: Parablennius parvicornis (assembly GCA_900302745.1). Classification (NCBI taxonomy): domain Eukaryota; kingdom Metazoa; phylum Chordata; class Actinopteri; order Blenniiformes; family Blenniidae; genus Parablennius; species Parablennius parvicornis. The sequence continues at coordinate 22,152 of OMNM01003119.1, read as the reverse complement.
AAGGAGGAATTGGCATGGCTGTAAAGATTTAGCATTTTAATATTCCAATGGTTCCCAGCTTGGGATCTGGGAGGTGGTAGGGATGAGTAGGATCAGAGTTTGTGATTAGATTTGTCAAAGAAAACAGTAAGAAGTGAAACCAGACTATATTGTTGATTGCTTTCATGTAGAAGGCTGCTGCATTTGAACATTATTGAAAAAAGAAAGGAGGGCCATATAATTGAATCATTTTTATATTTTGAAGATGAGAATGCACTTTTGAAACGCAAAGCCCCAAAAAACTTGATGTATTTCATCTGTAATCAGAGCATGATCAGGATTAATTTCCATGGAATACTACAAGGTACGCACATGCATTTCTCAATATTGGAATCCTTTGAAAAACAGGGACAGAAATGAATGCTGCTCTGGGGTGGCGTGCATACATGTTTGCGAGTCGCGTGTCGAGAGCAGCAGCTGTCCGTTGATCAAGGATGCCGTCCGGCAGTCAGACAGGTCACCTCGACTCGCAGGGCCCCATGCGCACCCCGGCAAGGACGTTTGATCCGAGGGAGGAGACACACAGCTGAGCCTGGACATCCAGATGCAGCACCCCAGGCTAATTTGATCTGACATATCGCTGGTCTTGATTGTGAGGAGAGCATGAAAGAGGTCGTCCGTCAGCCGCCTCACAGATCGCGCCGCGTGTGCAAGGCATCGTCTGCACGAATTCAGACACAAGAGTTCCCCATGACTATCCGTCACTCGGTCTGTTTTCCCATCCACCACTTTCTGTGTGTTACTTTTTTAAACATCATCAGCCATCTAAAGATGAATGTGCATCTCTCTCAAACCCTGCTGCCTCCTGTCACCATCAGGAACCTTGGCCCATCACTCACTGCTTTTCTCTTTTATTTACTGAAGGATAAATCTGTTGGAAATACCTTTTTTTTTTTTTCTAGAGTGGTCTGGGCCACAGCTGCTTCTAATGATATTGAAGTCATGTGTGTTGTGATTTTTCATACCAGCCTTTGATTTTAGCAAGTTAGGGGATGATGCAATCAACTAAAGGGAGGGCTCGAACATAGTCAGGATTGTATACTGACTACTTTTACAGTGACAGTATAGTAATATGACTACAGGATCTACAGATCTGTTTGTTAGCTACTGCATTATCAATTCATCAAATTTAAATAAAGCCAACTGAATGGAAGATAAAAGAGTAATTAAAAGAGTGATGCATGAAAAGTAATGACACTTTATCTAAAAACATCTGATCAAGCGATCACTACAGTATTCCTATGATTTACATTTCTGATCAAACATTATACACTACATCATGCCATGAGAGTTAACCGCTGCATTGAAGGTTAAAACTCCTCGTATTTTTGGTTTTCAATTCAGATGAGTTTTGCGCTTACACGGCAACATTGTGAAAACAATGTCAATTTTTACGAGAATAGAAGAAACACGAGAAGATTTTAAGTTCACATACCAGGCCGCAAATTCTTTCTGTTGTTTTTGTAAATAAAGCAGACACACGTGCGCAGAGAACAATACGCTATAAACATTAACAATGGCGAGTACAAGGACATTAAAATGGACGAAGATGATTTCCCGTTGAGACAGAGTTATATCAGAACCTACTATCTGGGTCTAGTAATATAATTGTACAGTGCAACTGAAAAAGCGAGATTTTGACTGTGTCTGACTGACAGGTTTAGCCCATTGCCACAGAAAATAAAGCAACACTGCAGAAATTCAACCAGCTTCATTCATGACATATTTTTCTATGATTTTAAAGAACGGTAGCTTAAAGCAACACTAAACACTTTTTCACAGCTTCACACAAGATGACAGCGTATACAAAATTGCTATATGTGCAGCCAGTCCAGCAGTATTGACTGAAAAAGGTAGCAATTAATTATGAACACAAATGAGGTCAGAGCAGAACTGAAAACTCCAATTGCACATGCAGCTCAAAATTATATCTTGTGGTGTTACAACTCTACCACTCTCATGACCATTATAATTCTGAATTGTGAATGTAATGGGAAGTGTGCCATACTTTGAAACCAAAAGGCTGAGAGGTGTGAATTCATTATGAATTGGCTGACAGTCACACTCAGTTGAGAGATTGCACTTAGAGTAAGTGAAAGGGAGTCGTCTTGTCTTAAAATGAGAAAAATGCACCCCTTTTGTTACCCTCGTTCCCCACACTGAGGTAGTTGCATGTAAAGTCATATTCTCTTTGATGTGCTCCCGAGTTGGAGGTGCTCGTAGTGCCGTGAAGTGTGCTTTACTTAATCTTAAAGGTGTCCCGTCCCACCTTTTTAAGCTTTCCTCCTCATATAGTGCTTTAAATTACATTTCACATTACGGTACTTAGATTGGTGCGTCACAACAGATTTTACCGCTTTGTTCTCCCCATGGTTTTTTTTAAAACATTAATACACTTAATCCTCTATCTATCTGAATTCATCTTGACTTATTTTGTGCGCTTCTACTGGATGATGAAAGTTTCCATAGCCTGCACCGGCACCACAATACATCTTCGTAACAGGCAGCATAATGGTTTTTAAACCGTATTTTCCCCGAGTACTTTTTAAAAGTTCCTTGCATTCTCCACCATACTCACCTCCCTCCTTCTCGTTAATAGTTGCCTCTGAAACTTTGGGGCATGAAAGAAAACTTTCATTAGGTTGATATCTCTCCTTGTCTTGTTGGCACTTCCTCCTCCTGCTAATGTCTTTTAAACAAAGTGAACTTGTGAATACCTCTAACCCAGAGAAGCCTTCCACAGACAAATATCCTCCTCCTCTCCCTGCTCTGGTTTATCACAGAAGTTCTATTAATTTTTCATACAATCTAATCAGGCTTTGTGGACTGCTACATAATGACTGGAATGGGAATGAGATGGTTGCAGATATTGGTTATTTTTTACCTGCAGAAAAAATTTTTATAAAATGAGTGTATTATCTGTTATTACCAGACACAGTAGTTTGAGGCGGTATGGCTCGGTGCATATTGGGAAACTGCGGTCAGTATGAGTCAGAATTTCTTAGCTTCGCTGTCAGTGTGGACATTGTTGAGAGATGAAGCCTGAGGTTTTCATTGAACTGCATTGAAAAGCTTTGCGTCAAGATTGCACTGAACGCACCTTTTGTGCACTGTTTCTGAGACTTTTATTGCCCATCTAACTTCAAGCATTGCAAAGAAGAAGACTACCAATTTTAGAAGATGTTTTTCTGCATGAGCCGGTGCTGAATGGGTGTTATATTAACTATGTATAAAATTCAATTGGGGTGTGCCTGGCTGAATGAACGCATACGACACATAGTGTGAAACCTGATATTTGCTGTACAATTCTTCCTGAAAGAATAAACTATTGTGACTAAAGTCAACCAAACATTTAAGAACTGCCTCTCATAAGGTGCAAAAAGAAAGTGTAACAAAGATTTTTTTCTTCTCAATGAGGTTTTGGTGTTTTTAATGAAATTCTATACTCGCAGTGCCACAATTTTAGCAAAGCAGTGACTAAGTTGATCTATACGATAGGGAAAGACAGTTTAAATCCTCATTTATACCACAGCATTTTCTACTGAAAATAGAAAACCCTTGTTGCGCTTTGAGTGCCCGTTTACACCAGGGATGGGCAATCCCGGTCCTTGAGGGCTAAAGTCCTGCTTGTTTTTAATGGTCCCTTGCTCCAATACACCTAAATTTCATGAATGTATCATCGTGGAGGGCTGCAGGTATGCATGCACGGTAGCAGTGTTTCAAAAAAAGTTTCATTTTGTCCCATTTCTACATTTTTGAAAGATTCTAATTTGGGGGCCGTTTTCAAGCACCATTGTCGTGTAAATGGACACCCAAAACGCAACAAAAGTGTCCTGTTTTCATATGAAAATATCATTGGGGTCTCAATTAAATCAATCGGTTGTATTCAATTGAGCTATTTTAGGGCCTTTGAGCAAAAGTGTACTGACTTTGAGGGGCAACTGTGATGCTATAAGTTGACTTCAGCCTATCTCATTTTATCAGCCTTGACCTGTAGACTACCCAAGGATCTAATAGGACCTGTCCTGAGCAAACCATGACAAGGCCTGTTACATTCTCGACTACTTATTACATTTTGGGTTTTATTACATTATATTTTTTATCAATTTGGGTCGTTGTTACAGATCAGGCTCTAACAAGGCCTCCAAAGGACACAGCTCTTGAATTGAGATACAGGATTAAACTCTTATTTGGTTCAAGGTTAGGCAAAACAGTGTACTGTTTCATTGAAGACAACTTTAATGTACACAATTTCAGAAACTTAGCTATGAGTCTAAACAAATCATACACACAAACTTGTTCACTTCCTTGTGCTCTAATGATATTCAAGTAAAACAATTGACTAATACAAATCTGTGATCGGTTTTGATGTCTAACGGAGCTAAGTGAAGAGGAGGTAAATCTTCCAATCGAAGCAAATTGTTAAAATGTAAGAAGTTGATTGTTTTCCTGTTTTCCTCTATCCAGTACTCTTCTTGACTCATATTGATGGAAAGCTGTGCTTGCAGAGGACGGAGCTTGTTGATATGACACTTAGAAATGCCAGAAATGTCTATACATCAGAGGGATTCTTGCTGTGCTACTGCAAGACGTTTGTAGCTTGAATTATCATTACTCTGTTGGAGACTTGTTTTTCACCCTCCCTAAAAACAGCGGAGGCAAGAAAACATGGCTGAGTACACCACATGGTCAGCTCCTCGTGCAGTAACCAGCATACATTCCGGGGCTTTCCTTGCAGAAGAAGCGATGGAGAAGAAAGTGTGATCAATGTTTCTGAACTCGAGCTGGATTACAGACTGGCTTGCCCAAAATACATTTGTTACGCACCTATTTACATTGAGTGGTTGAAATAATTAGTGCAACATAGAGCTGTCTTTGTAAGGATTGGAGCATAAAGTTCACTCTTCGCACTTATGTGACCCATTTGGTACAATTATTAGCCAGGTTCAAAGCCATGGAAATCTCTTTAAAGTTCAGCATGTGCAAATTAGTCTTCATTGTTTCAAATTTGTGAAATAAACCTGTGAACTTTAAACTAAATGTCGAAATGTACTTTACCGCCCCAGATACCACCTGTTGTGCAAATGAAATAACTAGCATTGAGTCATTCCCATTATTGTGAGGTAGTGATTTCCAATAAGAAATTGGTTTGGGCTATTTGAACCTAAAACGGCAGGAGTTTCTGTCGAGGTTTTCCCAATAATTTCAGCACTACTTCTGCAGAGCAGTAAATGGAAGTGCTCCTGCTACAGTTAGAACAAAGCTTGTATTGTGTCATTGTGTGACAAGGTGGAGGGGTTTTTGGCAAGAGGAGAAAATCAATGAGAAGTCACCTCAAGTCTTTTAGCTGGCAAAAGGAACAAGAAAAACCGACTGGGATAATTGAGATCTAAATGATGTTTCCACCAGGACTCTAAATTGAATGTGGAAAGAACATCATTACCTCCGGCTACCTCATGGAAAACACTTTTTTTCTTCTTCTTCTTCTAGAAAGCAATCACACAAAGACTCTGGGGACTTTTTATGATTTCACAGGTAGACAGCTGTGGGAACTATAAAATGTAATCAGTGGCTGTTTTAACTCTGTCGTTCATAGTGTGTTTCAGAGAATTTGCAAATAAGGGCATGCATCTTTGCATAAAAAACTCACTTGTTCCATGCAAGGGCGCAGGAATGAGTTTAACATTGGAAGGAACAGATATTGGAAACCTGACAGATCCGTAAATATAAAACATTTTTTTTGGAGGGGTGGAATGAGCAATTCCCCAATATTTGGGGAGACACGTCTCCCCCGTCACCCCCAGTTCCTACACCAATGGTTCCATGTGTGTCACTGCCATTAAGAAAACTTGGGGAAGCCATTGGTAGGGATTGGCTTTATTAATGATTATCATTGACAGGGGTGGATGACATAGCAATAGCCCTAAGGCTAGCTCCAGGAGTTGAGGAGCTGATGAGACAGATGATGACAAACTGTCAGGTCCTGAGATGAAGATCCCAATATATTCACCTTTTAATTCAAAGACAGAGTTTACCTGTGACTCCTTGCCAAAAGAATTAAAGTGAAGTACTTTATCTAAGTTAGTAATATGTACTGTAAAAAACAATTTTGGCACTTTAATCCTATGTCATATCTCAAAATGTATATTCTCCAAAACTGCTGGAAAGTTATTTAGATTAAAGGCAATTTATTTAGATTAAAATAACCCCCAACATTGCTTTGAAATATACAATTTTAGTAACTTGAACCTCACTTTTATAGGACATGAATATAGGTTTTTAACGTGAAAATTGGGTGACATATGTATCCATTTATCTCCAATCAACCTCCTGAATGACATAACCAAGAAGGAAAGAATGGCTTGATAAAAGCAAAATGCACTTTTATCAACCCATTTCTTCCTTCTTGGTTATTTGGGCCCTTAGAGGGGTCGTTGGACTGCCGGTGGGAACAACGCACACAACATTGATATACAACATACATTTACTTTGTAGGAAATCATACAATTGTGGGGGTTTTTTCCTCCTGATATGGGTAAATTGTGTTCTTTTGTATCTAAATTCATCCTTTTACTCTTGTTGACAGAGTTTGGTGGGCTTTTGTGCAACTGTGCTCCAGGATCCATTGTCTTCTAAACAGAAAACCTTGGCTCACAGCATTGAAAAATGATGTAGAGTCATAAAGGTCCTGAACTGATATTTTTCAAAGTACTGTGGTTTCTGGGGGTTTAAGGGGAATGTTTATTGGGATTTGACGATTTCTATATGGTTATTTCCAGTTCTTCAAACTCCAAACAAAAATTGTGTCAAATAGTCATTCTAAAGCAATCAATTCATATTGGATTTTTTTTTTTTAAATATGAGATACCGTTTCTTCAGCATACTGAAGCTTCATCTGAAGCTACCTTTATGGTCAAGCAAAAAAACAGCCCAGGGGTCCAAACTCTTCGTGTTCCTTCTGTCGCACTTATTTTGTGGGATTCTCATTATTTTCTGATTAGTTTTTGAGTACTTAAATTATAATGGCATCAGCCTCCAGGTTGTAAATGCACCTAAGCCTAGTCTCTATAATGCAGGTTTAATATTGCAGTTTTAAACTGTGTATTTGTGCAGGTTGTTTCCCGGGGAATGACTAGTGATTTAATTTGGCCTTGGAAATTATTGTTTTTCATGATTTCATTTGCTGTGTGGACAGCAACATTCATCACAACATCCCTTAATAAGTGAAATGCTCTGTTGTTAAGGAGTTAACAAATATGCCTTCATGAATATACATTGAATTTACAGATAAACTAAATTTCCATTCTTGCTGGAATGTTTTGATTTGTCTCAAAATACACATAATTTTTCTTTAAGAACATGAGTCTAACTGTAGAGATCACAATGGCAGTTCATTGATTCAGAGTACAACAGCTACAGACAAAAGATTTTATGGTTAGCTTCATACAGACCACCTAACCTGAGACGTGTCAAGACCAAGACCAGAGCGTCCCAATACCAACACTTTAAAGAGTTAAGACCAAGACTTTGAAATGATGGTCTCGAGACTGGTCTCAAGTACTACAACACTACTCCCAGGGTTCCAGTAACTTTGATAGAAGCAGTAGAGAGAGGCAGGAGATGTAGATGAGGATGGTTACAGCACAGTGTAAATGTTTGTCGTAAATAGCCTTGATGTCCAAACATTTAACACCAACTGGGTGAAGCCATTTACAACACAGAATTCTTGTCAATAGGACAAATAGTAAGCAAGTATTTCAACTCACACCATTACATTTAATAAACCTCCTCCAAGTGTTTTAGCACCCGAACCTTAGTTTATAAAGCATTTTAACTTTTCCTGAAAAGTATCTCCTGTCTCATATCTCTCGGCCAGATGGCATGTTGATATTATTTACAGCATTTGAACAACAACAAATATATACACTTGTTTGTATTGTCAAAGTATCATTAATGCTAATAATTACTTAATGAGTTATGAAAGCACACAAAGATGTATGGTTCCAAGTGATGGTTTAATTGCTATAAGTGATTTACATGACCCCCCCGCCCCCATACTATAGTATGAGGGTATATATAGTATGTGCTTGATCATGGATAAGTCGTGAAAGGTTTATGCTCAGTCATGAAAATGAAAGATGAAGAACAGGACTTTTTTTTTTTCATTTGTTTTTGCTGCATAACAAGATTTCCGCCCATCATTGTCAAAGCAAACATCTCCTGAGCTCAATTTGAATTCCGAGCATCTGGCTTGTTCAAATTGCTGATATGATGTTGTTGACTGCTATCATCAGGAACTCCTTGTTAGTAAACTACGGAACATTTAGGGACCACCGTACCTGTTGAGATTATGAAATTATATTTTTTCAAAGTAGGAAAATGAGCATCTGTCTCATGTAATACAAACAGAGATTATCTTTGAAAGAGACGGGGAGAGAAAGCACGACAATTCCCTCTCAGGCTCGGGTTCGCTATATGAGGAGCAAAGACCATTAGTACGGGCTGAAATAACGGCACGCACAGCTGTCTCCCATTTTGTATCAAATTAATGTGCAAATGAGGGCCGCATCACACAGATGAGCGAAACAAGCAGCATGGCCATACGCATACTGTAATTTCAGCCATTTAACCAAATGATATACAATTGCAGGAAGAAATAGGCAAAGCTAATGCACATTGGGAGAAATCCTCTTGTCTAATCTGCTTTTCAGCATCCTCTTTATCCTTAAACATGCCAAAATAAAAGTAGCCTAAACGATTAACAGAAAGGGTTTATTATTTCTTAATTTACTGCTCTATTGGAGCTCATACGTTTTGATTTATCATGAATTACTTGATATAAAGGGCAGAAAATCCCTCATGTAGCCTCTCTGTTTCTAATCTGTGCTGGTATTTTTCCCTTCTTACTGTCAGACATACACAGCTATTCTCTCCTCAAGGGAGGGGTCATGTTGAATGATAGATGACTCGGAGTAAAGAGCCCGCTAAATTTAGAGTGCCATTGCAACAGTCAGCTCCAAAGAGCCTCATCGACACACACACACACACACACACACACACACACACACACACACAGACAAACACACACTTCCAGACTGTGAAACAACCATGCAGACTTTTGGCATCATACACTTGCAACCTTGTGATTCTTGTTTTGTCTGTCCACCTGAGACCCCCCCGGATCCCTCCCTTGCTTTTTCACATAAAGGTGCACTGAGTTTTTGGTGCCCTAACTTGCTACTTCTTCTGCTAAGCTCCGACAGATGTTTTTCTGTGTGTTTTTTGCACCCGTCTTCTTTGCTCCAGGGGTGAGGACTAAGATCTCACTGTTTACCCAGCTCAGGGCTGAGATCACAACAGCTTTACTGGCAAATACTGTGACTGCTGGCCAGCTGCACCTCATGAGCCAGCGGGGAGACTTAGCTGGGCCTTTACACGCCGCTGTCCACGCCAAAAATCGCATCAATCGGAGCATGCAATTCTTCTGTGGCAAAAAATTCCTCAGTCCTGGCAGACGGCGGTACCCCTACTGGGCCCACAAGTGGCCCACATTCACATTTGCACACTGTATTTATTTGAAAGACAGAATTGCCTCTTCTGGAATTTTGAGATTGATTGTCAGTCATGCAGATGGCCTTGTTTGTATTCAGGTGGAGAATCTTATTGACATAGAGTGAAATCAATAAACCACGGGGAAGATGAGAAGGTAGAGACAGAGGACAGAGGGAAAAAAAAGAATGATAAAAGGGATTGAAAAGAGTAGCTTGACCAGAGAAACACCTCAGGGGACAGAGATCAAAGGAGAAAAATAGGGAAAGAGAGGAAAGATGGTGAGAGAGGAGAAAAATGTCACAGATGACATCCTACCGGGACAGACTCATGCAAATAAATCAAACATATTCCGCTGGCTGGCTGGCAGAAACAGACAATAAACACTTAATATCACTTGGATTTCACTCCAACACAATTTTTCCACCAGGTTTTGTCAACATATGTACACGATGATAGACGGAGGAGAAATCGATACAGAAACAGACGAAATGATATGAAAATATTTATTTAATGAGTGGAAAAGGTGCGGGCGGGGTTTGTTGTTGCAACCTTCTCACCGAGATCTCACTCATTCATCAAAGGCAACATTATCATATTGTTCCAAGGCATCACTCAGCCTCCACGATCACGGTCTGCTTGACAAATGAAATAAGCCTTTATTACAAATACACTTTCCTAAAGCCAGTTCCATGCACTTTTCCATCATTTTTATTTCTTTCACGTCCCAGTGTCCTAGGATAATTTCACATCTCCTTTATGAGAGTAGGGTATACTGTAGGTCTTGGATAGGTAGAAATGGTGCTGGAGAGGCCACTAAATGGCAGAGTGGAGGAGCAATGGCTTTTATTACCTCCGTGATGCAACTTCTGTGCACAAGAAAATTGTGTGAGTGGTTGTCTGCTTTGTTGTTGTTGTTGTTGTTGGGTTCTAAAACTAGCAGCAAAGTACTCTTGTGGAGCTCAGCCTACATTTTGGGGACCAAAATGCACGTTGCATGATTTTGCATTTATTTCTGAGTGAAAGTGGGCTTTAAAACTAAAGTGATGCTCATGTGATTGTTGTGCACTGGGCCTGAGATCCATCCATCCATCCATCCATCCATCCATCCATCCATCCATCCATCCATCCATCCATCCATCAGATCTCAAGGGGAAATTAACGGTCATTTATGGTAGGAACTTTTCTTGATCAGGTCAGGTGTAAACAGTTTTTATGGATCGCTGATGCAGACAGGTGCAACAGGAGTTACACCTGTAGATGTATGAGCATTTTGTAATCCTATTTAAGTTTAATGGACACTGCCATTGTGTGATTGAAAATAAAAATTAAGTGTTCAACTGGGAAGTGTTACTCCGACTTTGATTCAACACGGTAACAGTCAGCATGTCAATAAGGTCATCCCGCTGCAGCATCTAAGTGGCTTAAAGTCCTGGCTTAGCCTTTACATTTTGTTTGTGGGTCATTCTCTAGTTAGTGAGTATGAATGCAGTTTTATCATTAGTTCTAAGTTATGTGTCTTTGTATACCTCATGTGTATAGTGTAAAATGCCCGTGGTAACAGTTGATTCCAGATATTTATGTCCTCAATATGTGAGTGTCTGTGTTAGAGTGCAAGTGTCTGAGAAAATTGGAGACTTTTGTTTTCATTTTGGGCTTAAAAGGAGCACACAAGCCAAATGAAAGAAAATAATAGTTCCTAAAAGCTCCTGTTCTTTGCCATTCATCATATTAATCTGGACAGCCTGGGTTCGCTGATTCCACTCCTCTTGCGCAAAATCTCTCACCTCACCCTTCGCCCTTTCCTCCCTCTCCCTTTCTTTGTTACTTCCCCCCAATTTGTCTTACTTTCTCGGCGAATAACCCTTTCCCAGCTCTTCACCCCGACTTTCTGCCTACCCAAATAGTTTTTAAGAGCCAAAGTTTATGTGTAGTGCAGCTCTTGCCTCCGACTGGCTAAAGCGCTTCCTGGATCGAGGGTGGCTGTCAGAATCTGCTGCGAAAGATTTATTGTGCACATCCCACCCTGACCTTAAGTGTGTTAGGAGAAGGGGTTGGGGGGAAAGAGATGAATTGAAGAAGAGATAAGGACAGAGAGGCAGAAGAATAAGTGAACCTGGTGGAAGGTTGGTAAATTTGGTGTAGGAGTGTTATTCGTATTCGTGCTGTCAGGGTATAGATAATCAAGAGGAGGTGTGTGATGGATGAAGTGTGGCAGTAGGTGAGATGGCACAATCCCCTCACCCCATCCTGTGGTCTGTTTTCTTTCACCATCCTGCTAAATGTCTTGGGCAAGTTGCACCATTGCTTGGTTTGTACTGTACAATTTGAAAAAAAACACAGTCTAATAAATTTTCCAACTTGCTTATCGTATAAGTTCCTCTCATTGCATTTATCTCTGATTCTTTTCTCTCATCTACTTTTCCTTGCAGTCTGTCACAGCTCTCCCCTGTATTGCAGTATCTAATGCTGTATTTAAATTTAGCATATACATTTCTACAGTCTACAGTGAATTATCCAACAAGTCACTGTAGATGGTGACTCACTGTCTTCGCCAGACTGATACAACATAACACATCTTGCATCATGCATGCATTGATAATGAATTTGGCCCTTACAGGAAATCAGCACTTTTACCTCCTACAAACCACCAGGCCTGGACACACTGTTGCCTGCTGACATCTTTTTTTTCTTCTTCTTCTTCTTCTTGTGATATTAGCAGACAGCTTGAACATAACCTTACAATTTGACTCATAAAAACATCCAGAAGAATCTAAATTGTACCTGTTTAGATGTAAATGTACAAAGTTCACATTCATTTATAATAATGATTTTATATACATATATATATATATAGAGAGAGAGAGAGAGAGAGAGAGAGAGAGAGAGAGAGAGAGAGAGAGAGAGAGAGAGAGAGTATATATGTGTG
>OMNM01003118.1:0-10516 GCA_900302745.1 Parablennius parvicornis | reverse complement strand
AGTTCTCTTTTACAAGCTCCCTTGCTCTTTACAGAGTGCAGAAACAAGACAGGGACACAATTATAAGACTTGGTTCATTGTTTAGAAAGGTTATGTTTTCTAGAATCAATTCCACAGGAACAAACATTTTGCTGAATCAGCCCCATTGTTCGAACCGTCATCAGCACATTGTGTTCTCTGAGTGTCTCCAATTAAAGACCTTCCTTACACAACGATCTACTAATAAGTAGATACAAATTTTGACATTCATCTTTGTGTGTTTTGTCTGAAAATGCTGCAAATAAAACCAATTATAGAAAAACGAATTATATGTGCACACAATCCATCCCGTGCCAATTAAAACAAATGACCCAATCAGTCACTGTAGGCTGATTTCATTTGCTATTAAGAGTCATTTAGTGCAGGCTGCAGTAAAGAGTGGCAGATAATCAGCACTGCATTTGATTATCCATTGAGAGAATTAAACTCTCTTCAGTGTGAGAAACTGACCGAGTTACACAAATCATTTCTGTTATTGTGATGCTGAAATGAGGCTCAGCTGCTCAATCTCATTTAAGCCTATCAGAGAAAGAAGCAGAGTTGTAAAATATTTAATCACATTGTACTCAAATATAGGCCTAATTTAATGCATGTCTGTGTCTACACACATTTACACTTGAACACATAATCAGGTTCAATAAAAACCATTTGCAATTTCAAGGTTTATTTCCTCACAGGTTTAATTACCTTAATAAAGAATGAGAAACAGGCTGTGTGAGTTTTGATGTGCAGAAGTGATGCATGTTTCTGGAGAGGCGCTTCATGCAAGTCACATGGTTGTTGCTTTTTACAAGTTTACAAATTGGCCCTGTTGAGAGTGGTCTGTACCTGTGAAGTAAAATGAGTTTGATCATCATCTGAATCGATTCCCATATTAATCAGGTGTACAAAAACAAAAGATAGTATGATATATGATTAAACATTTCCAGAAGTGTCTTCTAAAGAGGGACATCAAGTTTGTATGGAGAGCACACTTGTGTGTTTCTGTACCACAACCAGAGAGACAAGGATTTTTATGGATGGCAGTTCATTAAGACTGAAGTACTTGCAAGTGTATCTGTGTATATTGCATCTCAATAAGTAAAGTTGTTCTCCCAGACCACTTAAATCCAATGTACTCTTCATTACTAATACAAGCTTATTCTCCTCTGTGACTGGCATTTTGGCTATGTATGACAATATTAAACATTGCCAAGAGTGAAACTGCAATGAGCATTAAGTCGTCTGAAGAACTGGGGTTATTATAACACTGAAACTCTGCAATGATTTTACTCATCAGAAGTTTTCTGAAAAAAATGAGATAATCATCATAAGTTTTATTACAGTTTACTAATCAGTGTAGCATTTTCAAATGTTAATTTAAGTTACATTAATACAAAACAGTAATTTTGGTCTCTGCTATTTAAAATTTTGTCTGTTTTGCTATCATGGTACAGAAGGAAAAAAAACTGAATATGATCAAGTTGATTGTTCCCGTGCACAGTTCACTTCATCATCAGTTGTTCAGCAAAGCAATCTTGATTATTCAAAGATTATACAACAAGGGGTGAAGATATCTTGCACATCAGAGCCTGAAGACAACTTTCACCTTGTGGTGAGCTGCATCTAGCAAAACTGTATCAGCTCTTTCAGACTACATCCTTTCTCGCAGCAAATGTCAGATATTTTTCCAACAGACCGCCTGATCCGAAAGGACATGGGGTACCAGTGAGGAGCCAGGGCGCGGACATCCTTCTGCCCAATAAACCGTGGAGTCTGAGATGCCTGGTGTCCCTCAACAGGAGTGCCATGGTCCCCTGTACAGATGTGCAATATCTGGGATTAAACAGGAAACACTGAGAATCTCCAAAGGGGGAAAAAAAAAGTGACACAAAGTACTTACAGAGAGCGTAGGGATGCTGGTCAAGTTCAGTGACGCCCCAGTTGTCCGGCACACTTCTCCTGAGTCGGGAGTTACCACAGGATGAGACAGCCAGACGGATCAGTTCTCTCCCACACATCTTAATCCTTTCCTGTGCATGAACCACGGACACTGCAGCCAGCACCACCACCATCAGAGACACCAAACGCTTAGCAGAAGGCATCATGTCAGGTGTTGCTGCTCCCCGGCCAGTGAGTTCAGGTACAATTGACTGGAGTTGAGAGGTGAGGTGACTTACGAGGTGAACTTGAGGGGGTTTATATAGTCACTGTGTATCAAACAGCAGATAGTCTGTAAGATAGTTTCAGCCTTGGTGATGGGGTAAGGATGTCCTGATCTAGAGGTTGGTATGACACTGATGCAAAGGCTCAAGGCTGAAAATCACATTGAGATAAACACCTGGGCCTGGAAGCTCAGACGCTCATTAACCATGAGCGTGTTTCTTTATATGAAAATCCAGGAGAAAATATCCCTCTTAATCACTACACTTTACTGAAGTTATGTTCTAAGTTTCTTCTTTTTTGTTGTTTGTTTTTTTTGTTTTGTGAAACGAAACGTTAGATCAAACCGCTGAATTGATTGTTGCCTTGCGATCATGCAATGTTTGACATTTTGTTCGTCTGTTACAAGTATGATCCGTTCCTTCACATTATGAAGGATGTGGGCTAATTGGAAACGATTACGACTGGAAAGATGTCAAGGGTATTGACTCACATGGTCATATCCCCTTTAATATCTGTTAGGTACTTCCAGCTTTTTAACCTCAAATGATGACATCAGTGATAGCAATGGCTGATTTATTGCTTTCAGCTGCTCTGCTGAGAGGAACACATTATTCCTACGTGTTTTCATTTTTCCATTTCTCTTTAACCGGTTCTTTTGTTGTCTTCTTTAAGATTATCCAACTTTTCAACTTTTGAATGAAAGTATTTAGCGATGTTTATCATTTCATCATTTCTAAATGTTATGTATGTTTACTTACACAAAGGTTTAGACCTGCCATAATTTTTCTTTTCTTTTTTTTTTTTAAATAAAGCTGGTGGCATAATGGCTATCTTCCCAAGCTGAATACCGGAAGGTGATTACATTTCCTGTGAATGTGTGACCCACCCTCGACAACTTGTGTTTTCTGATGAATAAACACTTAATTCATTTAAAAGTTCAAGAAAATTAACAAATATAGCTGGGAACGCTTTTTCCTTGAGAATAAACATGCAACCTAATCAATTGATTTATCTCTGATCACTTTTAAATCATTTACTGCCTTTCAGTTTTAGCTGTTTGGTGTTTGTGAGACTACATGAGAGAACAGAGAGTACTAAGTGCTAAACATTAAACATTAGAGTTCACCTTTATTTGACAAGCCCACTTCTGTATATGTTCTCAACTTCTGCACATAGGTAGAGTTAGAAGACTTTGGTGTTTCCCTTTGATGCTCCTCTGTACAACCATGCCATAATAATAAAGTACTATACCTTTAAATCCTGTGAAACAGTTTTACCAACTTTTATAAGAACTTTGGGAGAATTGATACATTAAGTTATCTGGATTCAACTGGTTGTTTCCAATTTTTATATCCCTACCTTTTGATTTTTTTTTAGAAGTCTTTAGATGGTAGTTGTTTCAGTCACCAAGCCTCCTCTATTCGTTTTATTTAACTGAATGTGGCAAGAAGATGCAAACTCTGCACAGAAAGGTTTCAACTGCCCCCTAAAAATGTTTAATGCGCAACCATTCTTGTCACATTTTCAACACCATAAGCGTGCATCTGCATGTCTTAGAGACTATTTCTCGGTACTGCTATTCCTGTCCATTCAGTCGTGGATGAGTCATGTGAGACTACCAGAGTCTCCCTGTAATCTTGAGTTTTATTGAGGCTGAAGACACTATTAGACCATTGGCTTCTTTCCCATTACCTTATCCTGTAATGCTATTAGACTGTACCATCGTCCCTCAGACATAAGACGAGTGTCTGCAAACAGATATAGACATCGGGTTTGAGAGAGAGGATGTGGATAGTGAAGAAAATTGTTTTGATAAGGTAGTTGACATTTCAAATCTTATGGACAAAAATTTCTTGAAAACATGATCATATTATAATAATATGTTAAATGTTTCATACTGAGATTAATGAAAAAACTTTAAGTTTTTGTTTTTCCTCTGCCATTAATATTAATATAAAATGCAGTAACTACACGTTATTCAGTGTTTGCATGGGAAAGTTTCATTTTTAACAACCACTGAGTAAATTATTTTATTTCTGGAATAAGAACACATACATGCAATTGTAAGATATCAGTTTAAAGAGCTATATATGTGATGAAAATGAAATATAAACCAGGAAGTTCCTCTCTTCATTCACTTCTTCTTGTCAGTGGTCGTTATCAACATTTCTCAACATGAAATAATTTATGTTGGGATTTTGTGCTGTAAAATAAATTAATCAAGCAGTCAGCTTAATCTAAACTGAAGTGCACACTGAAATAGCATCCATTTTGTAATGTGATATGCAAATAATATCGTTTTTTCTTTTTTGTCACATTTAGCAACAACAGATGTCTGCATGCAAAAATATTTATCCCAGTGATTCCGTAGTGTCTAATAACCCTGAGAGTAAATCATTGGGATTTACTCTCATATCAACTGTATATTGGAGTTGCATGATGTTTGTCATCACAACATGTACAGTACAAACCAATATGGTTGAAGTAAGGAAGAAAATGTAGTGAGCAGATTTTCATGAAAAAGAAATCATGGAGAAACTGGTATTTGTAGCCATTCCCTGTGGACAACAGGGCACAATCAATATATTGTTAAATAAATAACTCATTTGCTAACTATAACTGACAGCAAATGGTTGTTTTAATGATCTTAGTGAAACAGCTAACCAGAGTTTGCAGCTCTGTGCAAGAACAGTTGATACCACAGGGTTCTGACATTTTTGATTATCTTGACGTGTGAGGTTCAGCTCTTTCCCCCAGCATGAGCTCTGAGCCCTTGGAGGGCAGTTAAAAGAGCAATTGCTCCACAAGTAAGTGAGACTGAAACAGCTCTCTTCTGTATGTCAAAGACAAACCATGAGTTACTGAAGCAGTTTGTTAGACCTTAAATAGAACCTATTACATGCACCTGATCAGGTTCTCTGCATCACCAAAATAGCACCAGGCATGATTGACTTTTTACCCTTGTCTGATAAGGCAGAAGGTGCAAAGGAAAATCCCAGCTAATCCATGGCAACAACATTATACCGTGGCTCTTGATCTCAATAGGCACACCCCCTGCTCCACTTCCTTCCTTCTTGCCTAAAAGGTGCTGATTAGATGAAAAGAAATGTAAATTGAATTTAATGTAATTTATGACATAATATATAGCTTTGCAATGTTAAACGTTTTCTCTGATGTATATACAACAAATGGCAAGTTTTAATAGTTCATACTTTTTTTTTCTGAGCCACAATAGACAAAACAATGACAGAAACCACCCAGGTGATTTTGGCCAAAATATATACAGAGGTTTCCAGAGAAGTTATGATGTATTTAAATGGTGCAGAGTTTCTGAATTGCGGCCTAAAAAGGCCATGGAGTTGTCCACAATAGTTTATTAATAGCACTTCCAATGAAAGCAGTTCTTCCAAGTATTTTGATGCCTACCAAATAATATACATGTAGGATTGCTTGATAAATGATGTTACTAGTTGACCTCACTGTGTCAAACTTCTATATTATTGGCATCAGAATGATGCGCAGCCAGATGCTGCTCGTGGAAAGCGACAGTAAGCTGTTCATCGTGAGCATGAACTTAACAGAGAATCATCAGAGATAGCATGCAAACGGGCACCTACTCTAAAGCTAAGAGCTTACAGCTTATCTCAACTTGTTGCTGCTTCCATTTTCCCCTTTGAGTTTGTTCATCCTAAATCACACAGGCTCAGGGTTGGAGGCAGATGGGTCTTATGCTCTTGAGACCCGTGGGTGATAAGGCCATTTAGGTTAGTGAGGTCACATCCAGGCAGCTTGTCTCATTCCTCACTCTCATAGCTCATATGTCGTCCACTCGGCCGATAGTGGATCTCATCATCCGAGTCCTCCGGCTGAGGTTCGAAGCACCTGTCGAATTTGCGCCTCAGACGTTTCTTGAGCTGGAAGGTGCGCTCCGTGTTTGAGAATGTGTATTCCTGCTCTTTCAGTTTGGCGTAGTAGTCAGAGAACTTGTTGAAGAGAATTGAAATGGGCATGCCATTGAGGATGATGCCAAAGGAGATGCAGCCGAACGCTACGCAGCGCCCAAGATATGAGATGGGAACAACATCTCCATAACCCACCGTAGATATGCTAACCTACAGAAAAAAAAAGAAAAGGAAAGAAATGCTTCAGATTACCAGTGCTACCAGTAATTTTTTTCCACAGACATCTTACAGGTTAAATAAGTTCTCACGCTTTTGTATTTATGAATTATTGTTTGGACGTTAAGAATATTGAAGATCCAAATAATCTCTAGGAAAGCAGAGCTACATATCACATCTTGAACGCAATCACTGTGACTGCTAAGAAATGAGACGCATTACACCGTATTAGATGGGATTAGACACATAAGTTAACAGCTGCTACCAGATTAATAAAAACCATGTCCTTAAATGTTAGTGACAGAAATACAGTAGAATTTCACACATAGAGCCTTGTGTTACTTGATTTGAGCAGACAGATTTGATCCCCCCCTCAAAAAAAAAAAAAAAAAATTATATATGTATATAAATGACTAAATATCACACTTTTGCTCACATCTTTCTTGATCAATCCACACAAAAAGTGGACCATTAAAACTGTACGTTATTGATTTCATACAATCTGCTCTAGTTCACATAAGTCAGCCACAGGAGTTTCCCCTATAGCTGAGAATGAATCAACATCATGAATAAACAAACATTGCAACCCCTTTAAAATTCTCTGACAGTGGACAGAAGGCATTGGCTGTTCAGTCAATGTAACATTTCAATAGATTTACTCAACGAGCCAAAAAGAAACTGTTTAATGACATGAAAGCTGGATAGACACTTCAAGTCAATCTAAACTGTATCTCATTATCCATACAGACACTTGTATACATTTTATTTTTGCTCGTCATAGAATTTGAAAAGCCAAACTCCTTGGACTATATCATAGTCCTTTAATATGTCTGTAATTGTTGATTCACTCTTTCGTGGAGCCCCAAAAATAGCCCTGAACATGACTGCGCCTTGCACGGTGCACCTTTGCTCGGGCCTGACCAGACAGGCATTGCAAATCCCGGTAGGTTTAATCCTTGACACCCGAATTGCACTGCACTGCTAGATCACAGTGCCACACCCCCCAGCTGAACTTCTCCCAGCTCTGTCAAGAGGAACAGCTTACCAAGAATCGTAACCTATTTAGTGATCCGGAAAGAGACCCGAGTGACAACCAGAAAAGCCGGAAACATCACCTGCAGCACTACTACATGTAAACCATTCATTATCCAGAAGCATGCGGGAGTATTCAAATATACTTTGAGTGTGAAGTCCAGCTTGAAAGAATTTCATTTAACATTTTGATTTAACTTAATAATGGATGGTTTAAGATTATTGCCCAAGTTTCCTTATTTACCATCGGCCAAAAACAACCAAAACAAAGTCACATGCACAAAACTGTGTAATTTGCTTTAAACCAAATTCAAAGCCAGAAAATGTATTAAAGTTACTGTTGGTGTCTGTCTGATACTTACAGCAGCCCACCACCAGGCGTCTGGTATGCTGCTAAATGGTGTCCCCGGCTGGTCCACCTCCACAGAATGCATCAGGGCGGAAAAGGTGAAGATACCCATGGCAATGAACAGAAACAGACAACACACCTAGAGTATGACAGAAAAGCACATGTTAATAGTACGTAATAATATACGATGATTATGGCAGGTGTTTTTTTTTTTTTTTTACCCAAAATATCAATAGGCTATGTATTGCAATGCAAGTTGAACTTTTATACTGTGTCCTTTAAAAATCGATGTTGCTGGTTGCTTAAATCTTGGCTTAAAGTTATGAACCCAGAGATAATTAACTGAAGGAGAAAACTCTACACAAAAAGATTCCAGATCTGCACACAGATATCTGCATATATTGTTTTTTTGTACTTATTGAATTAATATGAATGTAGAGAATGTAATATAAACAAAAAAAATAATATAAACATTGTATTTGATTTTATCTTGTTAAAGTGGTTAATTACTTTTTTTTATCCTAAATTAATGTGACTTTTACCTTGGTATAAGAAAATGCTTTTATATGAGTTTCAAACATTTACAACATGTGCTTCTTTGTTTTATTGATATTTCTGCATACCTGTTCAGAGCACTGGCGGATGGTGAAACCAAATGCCCTCATGCCTGTAGAGTGACGAGCAAGCTTGAGGATGCGGAAGATTCGCATCAGTTTGATGACCTTGAGGACTTTGCTGACTTTACTGACTCTTGCCATGGTCTTCAAGTCTTCTTGTGCACTGACGTCTTCTGAATCAATAAAGAACGCCTCGAAAACAAGCTGAATGAAGTAGGGCATAACAGCCACGATATCAACAAAGTTTAGGGCACTCCTTACAAAATGCTTGATGTTGGATGTGGTTAATAATCGCAAAAAGTATTCCAATGTGAAGAAAAGAATGGAACTAATTTCTATCCACTCCATGTAGGTTCTACCTGCAAGTTTGTAGTCCCTGAGTTCTTTGACTGTACTCATTGTCATGGCAACAATAGAAATTAGCACAAAGAGACTGGAAAACACAGCAAAGGCTTTGGCTGAGAGTGAGGAGTAAGGGTTCTCCATCAAGTCCCAGAGAGCCTTCCGGAAGCCTCCAAGAAACATGGCCTTGTATCCCTCGTCATCGTGGTGAGGCTTAATCTCATCAATCAGTTCCTTGTTGACCTTCAGTTGGTCTCTGATGTCATCGACCTTCTCTTCGAAGAGAATACGACAGCACCTAGGAAGGACAAGATAACCGGTATTATATAAAAATACACTTTGCAAAGTCATTTTTCACTCTCAAATATCAGCTGACCAGGCAACATGACACGGTGAGTACTAAGTATGTACACCACACCTTGGAGTGTACTTCAGTTTAAGCCCCCAGAAGGACATCTCTTCTTCGAAGTTGACTGGGCAGAGACTGTCCATCACCCACAGGACATTGCTGCAGTAGAAATGAAAAATGTAGTGGAAAAACATGGGGTCCCTGTCAAAAAAGAACTCATTGTTCCGGACATTGTAGTCATCACAAAGCGTCAGACGCTTAACCGGATCCTCGCAGACTGCAAGGATACCAAGCCGGGTTTTAGGGTATCGGAGGACCAGATGCTTTGGGATATGAAACACTTTTCCACCCACATTCAGGTTGACGATCGTTGATTTTCTCAGACTTGTTGCTTCTCTTTTCTTGTCTTTTTTTCCTGGTTTTTTCTCATCACAAGCATCAAGGTTGTCCATGGACGTCCATGCTTTCACTGAGCTGTCCTGTGAAAACGGGAATTCATACTCTTGGTCTTCAGCACTTTGTGAAAAACTCATCTCCCGCTTTATGGTAGCAAAAAGACTGGAGCGACGCTTTTTCAGCACTTTCAACTTTGGCTTGAAATCCATTGTGAAAGCTTCTCAGAAGACCACCCAGTTGGAAAGCTTTGAATCCAGTCAAAGTCACTGAAAAATAAAATTCTGTATATTCCACAAGCAGTCCATTGTTTTAAAATCTCAAAAATATCAGACACAATGTGTCTTCACATTAAAATAAAGATTCTTAAAAAAAAAGATAACTGCTGCACTCTTCACCCAGCATGCAAGAAGATCAACTGCATGAGTTAGGGATTCAGGCTCTTGACTGACTCTTTAATCCTATTGCTGTTCTTTCTGTCCCAACGCAAGTTAAAAATACTGTTCACGAGGATTAGTGTTGTGATTTAGGGCTTTGAGTTCTGAGAGGAAGAAAGGCAGAGGGTGGTGTGATGACAGTATTGCACTGCTAACAAGGCTGAAAAGAGCAGGTAGATTACATAAGTGATCTCCAGCTGTTTTTCTGAACTGTTGCTTCACTGGGAAAATAAGGATGTATTTATATTTTTTAAATGCATCTGTATATGTAATATTATCTCATCACTCATTGTACATAAAATGAAAATAAATAAGCCAGAACAAAAGGGATTAGTTAATCTATTGAACCAACTGAAGAAGCAAAAGTTCATTCTTGGTATATTTGGTGAAACTCCATTTCTAATTTGTTGAAATAGCATTTCATATAATACCTCAAATACAGTGTGACTTACTACCTATTCACAGAACTCTAGATTATAAGTTAAAAGTAAGTTGGTTGTGAATACTGCCATAACTTACTACATTACCACAAATTGTAAGATACACCGTGTTAAATAAACATATCCTTGCCACTAACAGATCCAAGGTCATTATCATATTACTAATTAACATTTTAATTCTGATTACTGATGGATTCATTGTCAATAGATGGACAGATAAAATCTAGTAGTCATGCTTATCAAGTTTGATTTTCT
>OMNM01003117.1:3487-43364 GCA_900302745.1 Parablennius parvicornis | reverse complement strand
GTGTACTGAAATATGAACGCAGAGTACATTGCGCTTCAGGACTAGATCAAAGAGGTCTTTGGTGTTAAGCTGAAATCAATTCTGTCTAAAGACTTGTGTGGGTCTGAGGAAAATTGCTGCTTCATTTTAGGAGGTGTTTTGCGGCATCATAGATCAATCAGACTATTTTTTTCTCGGTACATGGGTACTCGGCTCTTATTCCACTTTTCAGGGGTGAGCACACACAGCGACCCCAGGCACAAATATGCCACCTCATCTTGGAAATAGGAGATTAACTTCAAGCTAAGGTGGTATTTTCATCAGCTTGACCTTCTTGTATCCACAGTATAGTATTTTAAAATTGTGAAAGGCCTGAGGATAGGTTTAACCTCCACTGGAGAGAAAATAAAGGACTTATGTGCCAAATAAGGCAAGGCCCCGACATGCAGTCTTACAATAACAGCCATGAAACATTAGTTTTAGTAACTCTGCATATACATTCGCTCTTATTATAGCCTTTTGCTTAAGTTTAGTCAGTTCTCATTAAACTGCGACAGTTTTCTAAATATTTAGGGTCAATTTTGAGAACAGTGGAACTCAAATAAAATCATCTTAACCCCCAGGAGCGCTCCAACACTAATGTATCCTCAGGTGAAACTTTATTCCATGTACCACAACTATTGATATAATTTCCCTGCTTCTTTAATGGGACATGTTATGAAATGAGTTATTAACATCACAGGGCTTCATGTAAACATATAAATGAATTGGTTGTAAAAATTAGTCATTAATCAGCCCATGGAGAACATGCAAACTGCGGAGAAAGACATTGGACAACTTTTCATTGTGAGGCAAGTGGCCCAACCAATCCTCTACCACGTGTGTACATTTTAATAGTCTGTTTTCTATGGATCAATGCAGTGCTGTAGAAAGACCCCCCTACATCGTGTTGCAGTTATCATCACATCTTTACTTGAAGCAGTCAATGGGCTGTCATAAACTGTTTTTTTTTTACTGCTTTTTAGTCCATTTTACCATTTTATATTTTTGATTCTTATTTTATCTATTACTTTTTATAGTTAAAAGCCTGCTGCTATTGTCTGATTGTCACCAACGAAGTTTCGTTGTTTTCATCACAATGGCAATTAAAATTCCTTGATTCCTAAACGCATTACTGCAGACAATAAAACAATCCATCAGCCATTAACATTATAAGAAGTTTTCAGATTATCACAGATCGTTGCCACTATCGTAAACGTTTGTGAAGGTTTTAGTAGTATTGCAACATGAATTATATAAATGAATAATAACCACTTTTGGAAATATTTGTGATAGAGGAATTTATTCTAAGAGGAGAGAAAGTGAAATTATGTATTATCATTATCACAAGAACACATTTTCATTGTTTATAAGCACAATTAATTTGTATGACTAAGACAGGAGTTATTTGAGATGATTTTACCGGTGTTATGAGATGTGAGATGTCAACTGATGTTTTTTGTTTTGTTTTATTAGTGGGGAGTTGGGGCTTCCATGAAGCATTTGAAGGCAGCATGGTGTTGTCAGAGCTTTGAACAGTTAATGTCTCTGCTTGGCCGTCCTTTTTCCTTCTCCTCCCACACAGCCAAACCAATATAAACATTTCTGTACACTGAGCATTCTCCCGACCATCCGCCCTTGTTAGGTCACATACAAGGACACAGTCGGGTTTTTTTTTTTAATTAATTAATTTTTTTTTATATAAGCAAGGCTGAGAGATGGCACAAACTTCAACTTTCCCTGAAATAGTGGAGCTGAACGTGGGTGGCCAGGTGTATGTCACTCGCCTGGAAACTCTCACCGCGGTGCCCAACTCTCTGCTCTGGGCCAAGTTCGGCCAGAGCTCCCCGGAAGACCTGCCCAAAGACAGCAAGGGCCGCTTCTTCTTCGACCGGGACGGCTTTCTCTTCCGATACATCCTGGACTATCTGCGGGACTCGGAGCTCTTCCTACCCGAGTTTTTCAAGGAGAGGAGGCGGCTGCAGAAGGAAGCGGACTTCTTCCAGCTGTCGGAGCTGTCGCGGCGCGTCGCAGCCGTCAGCAAGGACAGCTCGTACGCAGAGGACAGCGGAGACCCGGAGGAGGCAGAGCTCACCAGCCCGGTCACCTCCTCCTCGGACCGGACGCTGCGCTCCCCCGGGGCCGACTCTGGCTTCATCACGGTCGGGTACAGAGGCTCTTACACCATCGGGAGGGACATCCAGGCGGACGCCAAGTTCCGCAGGGTGGCCAGAATCACGGTGTGCAGCAAGATCTCTCTGGCCAAGGAAGTTTTCGGGGAAACCCTGAACGAGAGCCGCGACCCGGACAGGCCGCCCGACAAGTACACGTCCCGGTATTACCTCAAGTACAACTTCCTGGAGCAGGCGTTCGATCGGCTGTCCGAGGCTGGCTTCCACATGGTGGCCTGCAACTCCACCGGGACCTGCTCGTACGGCAGCAGCGACCCGAGCGAGGACAAACTGTGGACCAGCTACACCGAGTATGTCTTCTACCGGTGAACAGGCTGCAAGCTGCCCCGGGAGATCTTCAACACATTCATTAACTTTGGGAAAGTTCCAACTCTGTCTAGTTAAGTTTCTGACATTAGTCTCACACTTTTGGTATCAGGCTGTGGTTAGGGTTATTTACTTCTCTGCCACTTTCTCCTCTGCTTTGTAAGACACTTTGCTCTCCTTGGTTTATGGAAAACAGAAAGGCAAACAAGACGTTTTGTTATCTTGTTATTTTTGTGTCCCAATAGGCGATTTAACCCGTGTGGCTTTCACAAAGACTGTTTTGTTTAAGTTTTTAAGTGGTTCCTCAGGGTGGTACAAATGTTGGAACTGCTTTTCTGTTGATCCCAATGAGTTGTGCGTGTATTGTCATGTTCTTTTAGCAAGGCTACTAATGATCACATTAGTTACTTTATACATAGTCCAACACTTGGTCTGGACTTTATCCTCAATCCCACTTTTATTCTTCTTACAGCTCCCAAGTCTTAAATTTTGTGCTCTGTGTTATTTGTTGATTAATCCCACTTTTATTCCATCTAGTTTGAATCCACCTTGTTTTAAAGATCACACATTAGGAAAGTCCTTCCTGACATTTATGAACTTTTTCTCTTTAGATATTGTTACTGCAAATAAAAGTGATGTTGTATTATTATCTAATAAATCTGTCATGTTGAGTTCACAGTGGAAACTTAAGGTTTAAGCGCTTTATCCAATGCAAACATTCTTATTTTACATTTAGTTAATATCACAAATGTGTTGCTTTTTCTCTTCAGTCACGAGCAGCTTGGTTATTTTCCTGTAAATTTAAAATGAGAAATAAAGCATTTCAGAAGGTTTCAATGTCAACTTGAGGTTTTTTTTTTCTATTGTTTGATTTATGCAGTGTACCTTGCTGCCAGAACTACCTCACTCTTGAGTCATTTCCAAATGTTGCCAATTACATCAGTGAAATATACTGCCATCCAAAGGCTTTGACCTGATTGGACTTGTGTTTAATAGTTGTTTTGCTATCAAAACTGACATTACACATCATAAATACAAAGATCACTCAATAGAGAGGTGAGAGAGATGACAAATATATATAGCAAGTCTATCTGTGAGAACCAAATTACAGAATTATTCATCTTTATAAAGCGTTATTTCATATTTAACCCTCTTGTTATGTTCATTTTCCAGGAGCGCAATGTGACCTGTGGGATAGAAAGACAAAAAAAAAAAAGATGCTGACTAACTCCAGCTGACTATTTCTAACAATGTTTGTAAAATGTAGTAAATTGATGCCCTATATCTTTGGCTTAAAATGGATATTGTGGTATAATTCATTAAATTTTTATTGAACCATTCCACAAATTTGCAATTGATTTTTTGTATCAATACAGTCTTGAATGACTTTCTATTTACCTTAGATTTAAAGTGTAATTCTAGATTAAACCAATCGTAGCCAAAAACAGAACTTGTTTGAGAGTCTGGCAGAGCGGTGTAGTGAAACAGACGAGGCCTGTTATCTCCTCTGGGCAGGATGAGAAAGAGGAGGAGGGGGGATCTCTCTTTGGCTGACAAGTACAGTAATCAAATGTCTGTTCTCTTGTGGGATCCTGGGACACAAATCCAAGCTATCCCAGTATGCCGTATAATACAAAAAAAGGCTTTGTGTGGGTTGTGTTAGAGTGCTAGAATGCAAAGCTGCAAGAGGAATCTTTACCAAAAAAATTCAATCTGCAAAATGAATCATTTATTTGTCAGATATCCAACAGCATCTGAAGCTCTCAGTGTGAAATATGTTATGAGATGTGTTCTCTAAATTTCTCTATGCAAATAATCACAAACAAAATTGAACAAGCATGTGAAAACACACACAAATGCACACTTGCCTCTTCAGCCATCCAGCCACCCACACACACTTCTGCTACCAAGGAGCTTCACAAGAGCTGCAAAGATAGACATGTCAACTCTAGAGACTTCGTATCTGCTGTCAGCTGATGCTGCCATCTGGACAGGAAAAAGGAAGGATCAACCACGAGTCTTCCTCTTATGCGAGCTACAGAAACAGGACGTAGTGAACAACTGAGCCACAACTGCAGGTCAGCAAAATAAAACGTCAACTGACTTTGCATCTATCAAGAAGAAAGCGAAGAAAAAAAAAATAGTGATATGAAAGGTTACTTTTCAGGCCTTAACATTAATGTCTTGTAGCAATATCAAACTTTAGACATAAATGCTTTACAAAAGACTCTTATCTTCAGGCAATCGAAAGTATCTTTGAGACCGATTCTTTTCTAATAGCCATTTCTTTGATTGTGTGGTAGATTCTTTAGTGATAAACACCTCCAAAACACATTTCATTTAATGTATGCCGCTATTTATTCTGTTAAAAAAAAAACAAAAAAACAACAGCATAGATACCCAAATGTTAAGTACACACACACAAAAACACACTTATTAACACACATACATACTCAGAGTTATGAATATAGAGAGCGTGGGTGGCAGATTGATAAAGAAAGCCAAATTAGCCAATTCAGAGAGATGGAGATAACACAGACATGCTGGCTTTTTCATATCAGCCTCTCTGTGTTAAATCTTTCACACTCTCTCTCACAGTATCTCCTTCTAGCTGACTGTGACCTGCACGTCTTGCATGCTGCTGTTATTTAGCTTTTATTAATTTCTCCTCTGATGTGGAGACATCACACTACCCACAAAGGAAACAACAGATGAATAATTAACCCAAGCTGCTTTCCCCTTTGTTTATATCAGGTGTTAGAGAAGAAACAGAAACTAAAATATGATTGCTCGGAGATAAAAAAGTATAAATATACCAACGGTATACTTTTCATTCTCAAGTGATCTGAAATGTCATTTTTACAGAGCTGCTTCACTTGTGATAATGACATTGCTGATTGTTGTGTTTCACATGCACCATATTTACTTTATATTTCTCGGAAAGTTACGTTTCTTTAGACACTTAAGATTAATATCAAGCCTCTAATCCTATTCTGCACTTGTGTGATGTGTCCCTATTCTCATTTTGACTGAGAAATGCCAACAAAAGAAATGAAAATTTCATTAAAAAAAAAAAAAACAACTCAGGAATGGAACATAAATGTCTTAAATCTTGAATAATCATCCCACTTTCATCAGTATCACGACTAAAAAGTCTTTTTCCGAAAGTGCCCGTGACCTTCAAATCATTTCCCTATCTCACAGAATGCTTCCTAAAATGGCTTTGAGTTTTAATTATGCAACCATTTCTCTTAACAGTCCAAAGCTGGCTCTGCAGAGTGGCTCCTTTATGCCAGCATATCAGCATGGTGCAAAAATTTTCAGGGACCAGAATGAGACATGAATGCATTTGAGATAAGATTTCTCAGTTAAACAAAAAGTGGTGCAATTTGATCTGCAGAAACAAAATATGGGAAAACACAGATAGACATTGCATTCAGCACACAATAGTCACAAACAATCATCGGGGGATGCGTGGACATTTTCCATCAAATTTTACAGTTCAAAAAATTGTTAAACGTTTTTGGGAAATACCAAAAAATGGTTTACTTGTTGGGCATAGAATAAGAAGTTTGCCAGCGGAATATTAGCATAACTGAACACAATGACTTGAAACAATCATTCTCTATCCTTCTTGAAATAGCAGTATTTGTCTGCATCAGCTCCAAAGATGACAAAAACACACAACTTTTATTAAAACTTCATTCTACACAATGTCACCATTGATTATACCTCTGTTAAATACAGTCAGGAAAAGTATTTCAATCAATTGTTCCATGTAGCTTCAATGCTTCTATATCATGTGGCATCATGTTGTATCACCAAAGCCAATCCAACAATGGGCAAAGGCAACGTGTACCCAGTAGTGACAGAATGTGAAATGTTTCACTTTTTTTAAATTCCTCCATTAATTGGATATAAAGTCTGATTTGACCCATGTCTAGAACACAATAATGTGAAACTTGAACTGATAGGACAACACAAACCATTATAATTATTGATGTAGTATTTGAGCACAGCTGGGGAGTACGAATTTGTTTGACTGGAGTCAGAGGAAAGATATCTGAAGCCCAATTAAAGAAACATGATTAAGAAATGGTAAAAGAGCAGCTTCCACTTCTCAAATAGACGACTGTTTGTAACTTTCTTATTGTGCTCATCAGTATTTTACAAGAACTGTTAATGTTGATCACGTTTTCTATTTCCATGAGACCAAAACTGGTCGTACAGTCATATCAAGAATTAAATGTTGTCACCATTCCACAGTTGAACATACAGTCGACAAAAGAGCCATTTATGGTTTCAGCTTCTCTGCTTGTAGAGAACTCAGTCAAGATGACTCTAACTGGGCAAGACAGAATAAAAGCAAAAGGCTTGGAGGAACGCTCAAAGGAATAATTGGAACAGACGTTTACATTCTTTTTACTTCACCACATGTAATCCTTTATAGTCTATCTATGTGGGGGATACTACAAATGCCAAAGATTATCAGAGCTAGTTGAAACATGGAGTGTTTTGAAGCTTAGTTGAGTTGATTCGTTTAATATCTATCATAAAAATTGTATTGAATAGTCATGAGATCATCACCGGCTGAGTACAATAAAGAAAGAACTTACATTTACTTGTGTACAGTATTGAATGTATTTCTTTGTAAGGCACTGTAAATTGCCTTGTGTATGAAATGCGCTCTATTAATAATTTTGTTTTACCTTGTGTGTATTTCATTTACGGCTCCTCATGCCAAGAAGATCCCCAGTTCAACTCTAGTCTTTCTGGTTAGGGTTTGCATGTTCTTCATATGAGAACTTGGAAGTTGAATAAAGTAGTATAATGGATACAGTAAACACGTCACCGATTGAAAAAACTCTGTTAACCTTTTCAACCATTTATGGCTGCAATATAAATAAATAAAAAGATACCACAACATCACAGTCAGCAGATGTTTGATAATCACCTTCACCTGATTATTGTTTCAACCAATACTTGTAGCAACAATAGTGATATTATTTGTTACCAAGCAGTAAATCACCAATAGTATTAGATCTTTAACACTTTTCAGATAAAAAACAAAAAACAAACAAAAAACATGTCCTGAAGTGCCAGTGTTTTGTTTGTAGTTTTATATTGGTGGATAAAACGTAAAAAATGAACTTTTCGGTTTCATTTAACTACACTGGCACATTCACAGGAGCACAAACATCCATTTTGTCGGGTCACTCCCTGAGGCGGCGGTCTAGTGGAGCCGCTAAATCTCCATTGAGTCACAATCCATCATTTGACGACGTAGCCATGCTCTAGAATTGTGCCTCTCTAATCTGAAGCATTAAAATTCTGCTATCTATAATTCAGTAACGTCATTCAGTTTTACAAACTGACACTTCATTTGTAATAATGGATGTTGGCTCGGTTTTGACCTGATTTCCTCCTCAGTTCGGAGCAGTGATAGATTAGCTGGGCCGCACATGTTTGTCTTCAAGTCGAGTATGGAATTCAATCACCGCTCACAAGAGGATAAGATGCAGGAAATGAAAGCAATAATGAATTCTAGTCAGGACTTTGCTCCCTCAGCAAGCTTGACATAAGTCTGTTTCATCTTATAAAGTATCAAAAGTGAAAGATACAATCCTGCAGAAAGGCTTTTCTCTTCGGAACTATGCGCACACTCCAAAACAGAAAAAAAAACCAACAACCTATATAATCAGATCATATATCTAAACATAACAGCACTGCAAAATGCATTCAGGAGACTGCTTTGTGTAACACAAGCAACATCAAAGATGTCTTACATTCTCCATATATGGTTACACAAAGTCCAACTGTCGGTCTTGAAGTAGAAAATTGACCTCTCTTTTTAAATTGATTTTTTAATCAAGTAAGACACATTTATGCTTTTTAAATTACCAGCTGAGTGCAAGTGGTGGTTACAAACCATTTTGTTTTGGAAGGAAATTCAAAGCAGGAATGAACAAATTAATAGAAAAGCCATGACTGCTTTGGGTTTTGAATCATAAGAGATGAATTATCAGTCCCCTATTGAAGTTTAATCTGAATTGACGTAGGATGCAACAATTTGAGAATAGTTTACTCCGAGTTGCTCAGAAAATGCTGAGAGTATTGTGACATTACAGAAATCATCATGTTGACAGTTGTTTCCAATGTGCTTGCTGCACTTAAGAGTCGCTTGTCCCCTGTCAACCATAAGAAAGATAAAAGTCAGGTAGGACTGCAGATAGAGATTAAAATCTGTGCTCCTCCAGTGGCCATGTTATCCGCCTCCTTCAAGAACTCTACCCCAGTGTCTCTGACTATAAACGTCTCTCCCTCTGTCTGCTCGGTGGAGTTTTTGTCAGGCAGAGGGAGGGTGTAAATGTCGCCAGTCTCCGCTGAGCTGCTCTCAGTGCGCAGCAGCAGACCGGAGATTGGTGCAGCTCCCAGTGACAAAGCTGAGCCTTGCACTGCGCCGGTAAACTAAAAGGTAAAAGGCTGCCAGCATCAATCAGCTGCAGGGAACAGAGAGGGAGAGCGGGGGCATCCTCCTCCCCTGCTGCTGCTGCTCCAGTGGGATTCCTTACACAAGGAGTGCAGGCCTCCTCCCCCTCCCTCACAGCGCTGATGGAAAGGGCAAGACGTGAAAGAAGCTGATTCAGAGTCGATCAGCGAGCCCTCTCATCATCTGCAATGTGTGGGAGTGGGTCAGAAACACTTTTAGTAAGGTCATCCAAACCTAAGCTCTTATGAATTGTAGAATAGTGCAGTGTTTTTGGGCCACATTTCAATGAGCATTTCCTATCTAGAAAACCACATTAACATGTGAAACCACAGTCTGCTTTCATAAATGTTTCCACAACAAGCAGAAATATAAGCAGGTACATAAACTAATCTTTCTCAAAGTCAGTCTGGCAATCGGTCAACCACTTTGTGCCCCTTGAAATTTAGGGACAGGTTGAATTGCTATGCAATCTACTAGCATTGAAGGACCCCAGAGAATGGTAGCACAAACTGTCGCTCATAACCTGCTTTTCCTAAATTCAACATGCACAAAAATAGTCTTTTATGAAACAAATTGTTTATATGACTAAACTCATCTGGTCTTTGAAATAAGTACATTTTAGGAAGTACATCTTTAAAAAATTTCATGGAATTATTGATGGTGGAAATGAAAAGAAACAACTTATTTGGAACAGGGCTTGGGCGTTACTTTATCTCAAATCTTGTGTTATTGTAGTTTTTCTGCGACACATTTGCTGAGCGTACGGCAATGTGTAGCTCTAATAACTGATGCAGTTGAGTTCAGTAAGATTGCTTTAAAAAAACGACTTCAATATACCATGGATGTGATTGGGTTCATGAACTAAAGACTGAGAAGAAACAGCAACAAAATAGCTGAAGGAGAGAGAAGCACACAGGTCTTATTTGGTGATGTTGTTCAAGGCTATTAATTCATCACAGTTGTTCTGCAGGCAACATTGTTGTAACAGGTAGACAACTGTTGGTCAATTCCATGCCTTTTCCTGCCTGCACTTTTACCTTGTAAACCACATGTTTGAGGGTTAAACAATTTTTTTCAAAACCCTTTTTATCACTAAATATGTTGCAAGTGTAATGGAGACACATTACCCTCATTGGTAAAACTTTCTACCCTTCAAGATAATTAGGTTTTCTTTTACTTTCGTGATGTATTAAAGCTGGTAAAAATATTTTAGGCCAAAAACATATCATTAAAATTTAAGAATAAAAGGTAAGAAGAGCCTTTAAAGTGCTCAAACTCAATTTACCTATGAACCTCACTGATGTTCTCAGCTTTTTCAACCTTGTGCTTGAATAATGGGCGAAAATGTCTGAGTAGTCCAAACACAGTGGTGAACCTGCCTGGCTGCCTGTTGAGCTGAACGTGTCTGGTTGGACTCTGGATAATGTTGCAGCAGTGATGTTTCACCGAGAGGACACGCTGGTGTCCACAAGGCACAGACCCATCCTCTTCTTCTCCACGGATACTTCCTGTGTTACCCAAATCGACTGTCTAATGTTGAGCAACAAATGACTGACAGGTAGACAGAGGGGGTTAGTGTCACATTTGCAGCTTCAAACTTTTACTTCATGTCATCCTGTTTCCCCGTGGGATTGCATAAACACAGGGGCTGTCCAACGTGTCACTGTGACAGCATCCTAACGTCAAGCTGTCTGCCACATTTTTGCTGGGGGAAAAAAAAAAAAAACATCTCAATAGTTATGAGGCAGATGCCGACTCACAAAATGAACTTTACTTCTGTGAAAAAAAACTAATCATGACACAGACAGATGAATATTTGTCTTTAGAATTTGCAAAAATGTACATAAAATTAACAGAAACTATAAAGAAATAATTATCTATAGGTTTGATCAGGGCAAGAGGCAGGAAACTTAGAAGAACCAAGAAGTTTAAAGCAAGTTCAAACCAATCATCTTAATGGTAACCATGAGGGGGTGTCTGAAGGTCGTCTCCCATGTAAAAATAACATCCTAGCAAGTGCTTTCCTATACCCAAAGGGAACATCAATGATTAAAAATTCTTGAGATTCTTTGAAAGATGCTGAAGGTCACAAATTTCCACTCATCTGTCCTGAAATCACCTCTTCAAACCTCAAAACAACTCTAAACCCTGTTGCTTAAGACGTCTCTTTCCCATGTTTTTTTTTTCTTGTTTGTTTTTTTTTTTTAAACCAGCCGTATACCTTTAGAAACTCTTCCAGAATGCCACTAATATCCTCAAACATGCAACATTTTTAGATGTAGTTTTTTTTTTTGACACAATAATTTTTGTAAAAACAAAACAAAATTATATTCTGCCACTCACATATCCTAGTTATTTTCTGCTTTAGTATTCAACTCAGTGAGGCTGTGTGATGAGAAATGTTAAACACAACAGCTCTGTGAACACTGTACACAATCAATGTATTGAATCTTTCAACTCTCGGGCTACATTTTAACGGACTATGAGCATGTGGCCCGTCCACTCTGCTCAACCTCGAGCTGTTTCCAGCTTACTGTATTTGTGGTGTTTATTTGGGTCATCCTGAACAGATGAAGCATGTCAAAAATTGAACGACGTCTCTACTTGTGCCTTAAGGCAATTGAACGAAACTAAACGAAAAGGTCACAGCAAACTTAAAGAAAAAAAAAATTTAATTATATAAAAACATTTCTATCTATTGGGGCAAGAGCCTCTGAATTACATTTCCACATATGCATGTAAAAGTCCAAAACTCCATAGTCACTGCCACAGTGACCTAGATAACACCTTTATTACAGTTTACTTTAGATTTTCCTTCCTCATCTAATTTGAGAAGTGGCTTGTCAAAAATATCTGATAACTGCCAGCAGCGATGCACAACTTCCTCATGTATGAACTGTGGCTTTTAAAGCGGCACTCCCGTTTTGTTTACACTCATGGTTGCATGTATCCAAAGTAGCCTGCTCTTGACTGAAAGAAAGGTCACATCCAAATAATATCGCACTGTCCATACTTCACTAGTACTGATTTTGAAGTCAGGGCAAAAACAGGAGCCTAGACTCCTCTTAAATTTGGACACCACATATTGAAAACCACCATTTTAGAGTGTGGCATTTCCTTTTGAGAGATCTGTGAACGGTCAACTTTCTCTTCCTATTTTGTCACTCGTTTGCAAAGTTGTTTCACCATTTTCCTCTATCCTAGTAAAAGTAAGACACCGTCTTTCAGCTCAACACATTCGAGAGTAAGCTTCATTTGGGATGCAGAAGGCAGAAAAACTAGGTTTCATGAAAATGTGTGTGCAAAAGTTGAAGAAAACCCCCAATAATGTTGAACATTCTAAACTGAAATGAAAGATTTCGCTTGAAAGAGGTAAAACACCACTCCAGCAGCCTGGGTTGCTGCAATTTTTACACATGAACACATTAGTAATCTTTTGCCAAAAATGAATTTTCAAGTACTTGGATCTGGATTGTGTTATGGATGACAACTGGCAGAGAAGAATTACCTGCCCCAGATAGGCTATTGCTTTATGATAAAACTCTTCCTGTTTATTAGTAGAGTAAACAGAATCCTAATCTTAATGAAAACATGAAAGTTCATATCTTGAATTTCAACAAATACCTCTTGCTTTGGCTTTGCATAAAAGGGAGCACTATCGCTATCTTTGTAAAGTATAAATAATATTCCTAAATAATTATACATGAACAGATTTTTGAAATTGTGCTACTAAATATAAATTTTAAAAATATGTTTAACAGTTTTTTAGTACCCGTTTGTATTTCATAAAGTTTTCTTTCCAAACTGCAGAAATTTGTCCATGCTCCTGAAATATACTAAAGCTTTTTTTTTGGTTTCTTGAACTGTAACCCAACCACTCTCACAAGGATATAGATATATAGATATATATATATAGATAGATATATAGCTAGATAGATAGATAGATATATAATGATTCATGTAATTTTGAATTCGAACAGATCCATAAAAAAAAGAAAAATTCAATGTATACAACATTAAAAGCAGCATTGGTGTGTACCATCCCTCTTGCTTTCTTTTAAAGGCTGCAAGTTGATGTTCTTAAGTGTTTGTACCAATCTTCCCCACTGGAACAAATTGGTTAAACAAATGGAGCATGGAGACAGTGAAGCAGATAATCCATGAAGTAATGCGCAACATTTGGTACATTAGACGACAGACTGAAGAAGGTGCAACATTTGATTATGAAAGTCAAGCATGGCAGATTTCTTCATTTCATTTAAATTCAGTTGATTTCCATCAATTAGTTTTTGTCAGGCAGGTAGTTCTCATTTGTGAACTGTAAGTTCTGGTTGTTGATTCCATGTACATAAGGAAAAAGGCAGAAAACTACATTAGACAAGACAGGTACTTTCCAGTACATTTTAAAATAAATATCACCTTATTCAAACGTGAGTCACACTGAATCCTATAATAACAAAGTCCTTTCCAAAATCACTGGAACTACAGTGACCTGCCATCATTCAGGCAAAAATCAAACAATGACCCACAGCAGGATTCAGACGTTTGTTCCACCATGAGACCAATGATGCCACCATGTGGCACACAAATGAAATGCAAATGAAACATTAATATTCAGTGCACTTTATTTACAAAGAACATTTCAGTTAAGATGCCATTTTTCCTGCAATGCATATTACATACCAGTGTATTCTCCCATAGTGCAGTTTGTGAGTTTACAGGGACAGAAAGTGCTTCAGTTTAAAGTAAAATGTGCTTCCATACCACAGTTACATTAACAGCTTCTCAACGAAAGAGCTTTACCACAATGATGGGAAGAGATTTAAGAGTGCAACACTAACATTAAAATGAAAGAATTAAACAAACAACTCAGAGTTACTTTAATTCATATAATAAATCTATGTGTTCTTGGAAATAAATTAGCAGAGAAAAAAGAGATGATACAAATTAGGTGCCATCTATCTGATTAAAAGCAGGTGCTGAAAATCTTGATTTCATCACATAGTTACTTCCATTTCCACTTCCACTTGTGGATGATATTTCCACAGGTACTCCCCATTTTATTGATGAGAGCCAGTCACTGTATTTACTCTTCAATCTCGAGTACAGCGTGCTGGTCAAATGCAGAGGGCACCACAGGCTGAAAGGTAAAACAATGGAGAGAATTTATATCAGATAAATAGATTTTGAAGACTAAAAACAATACTGGAAACCAAAAAAACCTTATAAATAAAGATGCCATCAATAACTTTCATTCTACCTGATGCTAAAATCAAGCTTTATAATAGAAAAGCCAGTGTACCCAATTTTAGTAGAAAATAAACACAGTGACATGAGGTGCACGAACAGAGGTGAGGTCAGCGTCTCACAGAGAACGAATACTCACACTTGAGTTGGAAATAACGGGGATCACAATAGGGCTTCCCGTTTCTGATTCGAACCTGGACTTTCGTCCGTGTTCCTCGGAGATGTCGATGGCTGCCCCCGCACTGAGAGGAGGACGGAGAAGTGAGAAAGGGACAATTTAAAAAAGACATCCAGCTGACGTGTAATGTGGGCCTTTTGTGTCTGAATTGTTCTGCCCGACAGTCTGCCACCAAAGCACAGAACAAGCCAAGCCTTGTTCTTTCCTCTGCGTAGAAACACATACCACATGTAGGTATTACGTACACGATATTTCTGTCTAACCTATATAGAGAGCGGAGATGGACGCAGTTTTACACGCACACGCTAATGAACCAAGTCCAACATTATCTGGGCGTCCTCAGCCTGAGAAATTTTTAACAATAATCTGTGAAAAAGCAAAGCAGGATCGTGGGCTTGCTGCTACATCTTAACCAATCCTGTTAACTAGAGAATGACAAAGACGAGATCAAAACAGAAGACAATCTAGGAGCTCTACAAACTAGTAAAAGAGTGACGAGCAATGAGGGAAGCATAAACAAAGTCAGCCAAGTGTTGGAACAGCTCCTGCTAGCAGATGCAAACCTAAAATTATATTACAAAAATACAAACTGCAGATAGACTCTTGTTAATCCCACTGACTGTCAGCAAGGCGTGATCACATTCTTTAATTAAAAAAAATAAAATAAAAAAGCCTCAGTACAAAAGCCACCAGAAAGTAAACGCTATTTCACGGCTGTGATGTGAATCATTCATACTGGGCAGAATACTTGAAGATGGTTACATTTTAAGTCCATTTAAACCTAATGCTGGTGAACAAATATGAAGACAAGGCAACGTTAATATTGTTTCACTGCCAAAGTACAAGAAGAGTATTTGAACAAAATGTAAATCCAGCAAGATTTTAATCATAGTTAGTGCGTATGACCAGCATTTGCAGACTCACGCCTACATCACGTAGTTATTTATTCATCACTGCTATAATTGTCCCCCGGGTGGCGCACTGTGTACAGTCTTGAACTTTATTTTGAGTGGGGATTTGGTTGATTTTTAAGCTGGATGACTTTCCTGTATTAACTGCCACAAGAGCCCAAGTTTGCAGTGCACGTTGCAACAACTTTCTGTGGCTATCCCTGAAAGAGATCGCAGCCGAAAGAGACTGCTGCGATATAAAGGAATGCGGCAGACTCCATTTGTTTTATGTTGACACATTTAGACCCATTGCCATTTTTCATCTGCCCATTGGGGCACAACATTTAGTGACAAAAGAACTATGTGCTTATGTTTTATTTGCATTTTCCATTTTGTTGAACTGCATTTTGTTTGAAATGTGGGCAAGAATATCTCTTTTTTAAATAAGAGAAGGCATTTTCGCAATATTCTGAGGCAGATGGAAAGAAGAGTACCTATAAATATGAAGAAAACTGGGCAATGTATTGAAATAATATGATCATGGCTGCCCCACTACCCAGGATGCACACACACACACACCTAGCAAGTTCTCCTGCCATAGGCCATCATGGAGCAGCACACGTTAACACTGTGAGCCTATATTCCACTATCGAATAAACAAAGGAACACATGCACAAGAGAGACCAGGTTTGAGATTCACACAAAATATATACCTGCCATGGTGAGAGGACTCCATGGATGTATTTCTCTGGGATGGTATTGTTCCAGTGCTGTAACGGGAATAGGAGTTCCTACTTGGAGCGCAGTAACCAGCAGCCGCTGAGTGTGGGCGAGAGTAGCTGAAGGTAGTGTTCAAGCTCGGGGAGCGACGCAGAGAATCCAGGTTATCCAGAGACTCATACCTGACGATAAGATGCCACAGGAAAGAGAACAGCCGAAAGAGGCATAACAGTAAAACTGATAAATAGCTTGCTAAAGTGGAGTAAGTCCAAAAAGTAGAGAGAGAAATCCACCTCTTCATGGGAACACCGGTATAGACGGGCTCCCTGTAAAAGCTGCTGCTGCGCTGACGTATCCAGCTGTTGTCGGTCAATAGCTGAGTCCTTTTCTTCATCTCCTCCAAAATTTGCTGCCTATCTTGCTCGGCCTTCGAAATTTGCTGCCCTTTACTTTTCCTTTGATCACCTAGAAAAATCAGAACTTCTGGAGTTAGCCCAGTGTCTCCAGAGGAGGTGTACTACAAAGAAAGTACAACATACTCAGGCTCTTTGAGCTACGGGTATAACAAGGCCGGTTAGTGAATTTCTTTGGTAACTAGGGCTTTAACTTTTATAGTCGGCGATGAGGCAGAGTCGCTAATTAACATGCGATCCCTCAGAGTCATAACTATTGTACTTAAGATATGAGAATAAAAATTGATCCCTGCAGGTACGTTCGGTGAAAGAGAAAGCCCATCATTATATTCACCAAGGTGAAATGTGAATGATAAGCTCCACACTTGTAAAGTCAGAATGAGGTTATACATACATCCCAGTTCAAGTTGGTTACTGAGAATCTTTCCTTTTCTGCCTGCCAATAAAAGTTGTGTATAAGAGTCTGATGAGGCCAGTCTGACACCTTTAGAACGATGGGAAATATTTTTTACTTGCGGTTAGTGTTTCAGTCTACTCACGTTATGAGCTGAATTGACAATCACAATGTAAAGGAAACACTGTTGGGAATTGTGTTAGTAATGACAAGCTTTGGGCCATTAATCAAATATGTATTCAGCCTGATAAACGCATCCTCTGTTTAAACTATGTGAGCCACTGTAAACACTGGCAGTCTGCTCGCAAAAGTGAAGTGAAAAGTGAAGTTCTCAGATCTTCATAAAATGACTTAAGGTCAGGATTAGGGTAGAGACACAATGCAACAATGGTCTTAATCGTTCAAGAGGTCAGACCCTCTGATATAAAGGATATTTATAGATTTGTTCATCATAGACTAGTAATGTTAAGGAAACTACTCATTATCAGAAAGATCTTTTCTATGGACAATGACATTCTGTTAGAGCTAGATCCAACCCACGTTTTATACAGGCTTACCAAACTCAGGGTTGCAGTGGGCTGGAGCAGATTACAGCACAGTGAGAAAGCAAGTTACAGTCTGGACAGGCTGCAAGTCCATCACAGGGTGTTAGAGACATCTCTTATCTCCAACATCAACTGGTTTTGCAGCAGGTTATATGCCCACTTTCCATTATTGAAATGGCCGGGATTCGTTGCTAGGCCACTAATCTATTTGTCATACACCCCTCAGTACTGACAGGTTAAAAACAGGATAACTCACCTCTTGTTTGCTTGTGGGCATCAGCCAACTCTGAAGTAGAAAGAGACTTTGCCCTGCAAAAGAGAGATGGTGCACAGACCATTATTTTTCAATCCCAAGTTAGGTTTTCAGGTGTTTTGTAGCCTCGGCATCACAGGCCTTGTGAGTTATTCTTTCACACAAGGAATAAAAATCTATACTTAATGCCTGCTAGAGAAAACCAATCACCATTATTCCTTCTAAATGATTAGGAGAAATCTTCTGTGGGCCAAAATCATACAGAGAGTTTGTAAATAAGAAGTGACTGAGCCGAATCTGACCTGTGTGCAGGGGACAGCTGAGTGAAACCACAGGAGGCGTCAGCCCTGAGGTGCAGTGTCAGAAGCAATAAGGCCCAGAAGAAGCAACAGAATTCACAGCAGGAAAGAGAGAAAGTGGTTAAGGATATTTCTCAAATCATACTGTGAATCCCCAGCAGATTTATGTAGATAAGATGAATAAGGACGCCCTTACCAGCCATTCTGAGTATCACCATCACTCTGAACTCCTTGCACATTACATGGGGATGTTGCTCTGGTCCCGTTCAGCTCTTCCCTGTCGGGGCTCTGCTTTTCTCTGCTTTTCATCAACTGTCCATTCATACAGAGCTGAGAACTGACATGTCTCCCGCTGTCGGTGATCATCTCCAAAGTGCTCTGCTGGGCAGAATGGTAAGCACAAGTTCATGGGGGGGATTTTGTGCCTTCATGAACAATGAGAAGGATTCCAGTCAGATTTTTAATATTACAAAAATGTGTAAAACAAAACTGTTGATTCAACATAGATTTTTTCTAAACGTTGTTTTCTCAGTATTAAATGGGATTTGTTTATATTTGAGTTGAAGTTAGGCAGAAGAGAAAAAAACTGAGAATTATGACCGAAGAGTTAATAACTCTAAAAACTAAAAATAGAAGAAACATATTACCCCCGACTTTCTGCCATCCATTGCTTCCTGTTGGGCTCTCTGCCACTCTGCCTCCAGCCTCTCCTGATCCCGCTGGTATTGCTCCTGAAAATGAATAGAAAAGCCTTTTGCAAACACTGGTATGTTGCACTGAAAATCACCAGTATTTCTGTCTGCTTTGTGTTGGAGGGAAAGGAAAACATCTTCACCTGCAGGAGGCGCTCCTGTTCTTCTTGCCACTTCTCCTGCCGCCTGCGATCCTCCTCTCGGTCCCACGACCAGCCGGATGAGGAAGGGCTGAGGGAAGGCACCTGGAGCTGGAAATGTAGAGATTGTCAGCCTAAAACAGGAAAATGGTGACATACACAAAACACACCCATAATTTCTGTGTGGCCATGTTAAAACACATCTTTGGCTCGAGAGTTATGGTGACTTACATCAGATATTGCAGATTCTGAGCCTCCTGTGGGAGACAATAATCCATCAGAGCATAAAGAATATCATATAACTACTGAAATGATTAAGCTGTGGCTAATTAATGTGACTCATATACCACAAAAGACTGGGGACACATTTAAAGACTGGGGTTAACCGTTTTGTTAAAATGCACTGAATGGATGATCTATTTTTGTATCATGTAGTGCATTTCATTATTTCTTTTTCAATGTCTCAGTCCTATATCACACTAGATAAAAATTGAAAGACAAAACATTTCATACTTTATCCCAATGACCCTGACAAATTGAATGTACTACCCACAAAAGTAGTGAGTTTTCTTATGGCTGCAGGAGCCCTGTGAGGAGCCATCGGATCTCCAACATTCACTGCAGGCAAATTCCAAGCATATATCATGCTGTACAAAATGAATATTGCATTTTAACTGGATTAAACACCAAGTCACAGCTATCAAAAGTTATCACTGCCAGCCAGCTGGGCCTGACCACAGATCAGGTTCAGCAAGTCTGTTTGTGAAACTGTTCTCTCAATGTATCCCCGTCCTACCAATGCTGCACAGCAAACACTTCAAAAGAAACTGCAAGCACGCACTAGCAAACAAAACAAGTATGTATGCATTGTACGACAAACACAAATCTGTGTTGTTTGTCTGCTCATGATGCTCCACAGCAAACAGAGTGGTTTCAAACTCGAGCATCTAGCATGCTGCTCAAAATAAACAAAAGCTGTACACAGAGCAAACATTTACCACACAAGTACACCCATGAGCTGAATCCTGCCGAGCCTGAAGAGCGAAGCCATTGTAACACACAAACATCAGGCTCATTAACAACCACAAAGGAATGTCTTACCAATCAGTCACTGTGACACAAAGCGATTATTGAAAAGCCACTAATCAAACATTACAACCTATTAATATAAACATCGAGTAATAAGAGAGTAAACGGGAAAACTATTGCACATACTGTATTATGTTTGGCCTATGAACTGATTAATATGGACATGATCATGACGGTCAACTCTGGTTGCAAAGTTGCACCAAGAATTGCACAAAGAAGAGCTGTGCCTTTGCTCAACAATCTGTGGATTTCAGCGGAGAAGCTGTATAATAATCCTTAATGTTAAGGGAATGTTATAAGTGGATGTGCATGAAGTTGATCGGTGAATCAAAAATTGCCTGTAGGTGTTTATGTGAGATTGTCACTTTCACTGTGATGGATTAGCAACCTGTCTATTATGGTCTGCTTCAGTACATTGTGACACTAAGTTGGACAAAGAAGACTGCTAAATGAATACTCAATTAAGCGAAGCGCCAGCAACAAACAAAACTGTCACATAAGTAGCCAAGGCCAAGCTGGTATTTTACCTTCAAAAAACTGTGCTCTCCTTTTTTCATTTTTCTGAGTGATACTAATAAACTCTACATGAAAAAAAAGTGAACAG
Source organism: Parablennius parvicornis (assembly GCA_900302745.1). NCBI lineage: Eukaryota > Metazoa > Chordata > Actinopteri > Blenniiformes > Blenniidae > Parablennius > Parablennius parvicornis. The sequence continues at coordinate 22,894 of OMNM01003117.1, read as the reverse complement.
ATAAGCTGTCAAAATTGCATGAATACATGTTCTATCCAAGCAGTGTTTTAAAGAAAGTGTTTGCCACAACTTTTTCAATATTGCAGCTATTATAGACTGCCTGTTATTACCTTTACTTCTAGCTGTCCTGGGGTTGTCAGAAAGCACTCCACTCATGACCTCAGCCTGTATTACCTACAACACAGGAAAGAACACACAATCGAAGCTGCACTAGCCAGGAAAAAAAGGGTTTTTTCAGCCTCCATTTTTTGTTGATGAAGTTTTGACTGGCTGAAAGTTTGCTCACATCGTTTGTTGGAGCATTGCATTTGGACACTTTTGCAAATGCTGCCTCACAGTGATCGGGGCACCCTATCAGAGCATGGGCAGCAGCAGTCACATTGAGCGTCATCGGGCTCCGGCCTGGCTGGCTGTGATGATTCTCCTCGCAGGCGTTCCAATCTAGTGCAATACACAGCCGCAAAAAAAAAAACAAACAAAAATTATAAACTCCCCATGAACCAATATTTGTCAGCACAGTCGAAAAACTCAAGGTCAATCTATCACAGTTGGTTTGCAAGAGGTGGTAAAGAGCAACGTCTTGGCTTGTTATCATACCCTTGTAGCCATAGCGTCTAATGTCCATGGTCATTTCACCAGTTTGCAACGCAGACGCCATTTTATCCTTCCACTGGCTGTAGCTCATGCGTGCCACCAAAACGCCATCAAAAGCCACGATCTCATCATTCGCACACAGCCGGCAGAGCTCCGCGGGACTGCCTGAGGGAGGAGCGGAAAATGAAGAGAGATGACAGTGAGGACAACATAAACAGGTAACAGCTTCAGGAGGTATTTGCTTAATCCACAGCAGGATGCTGTTCCAAATTGAAAAGTGGGCCAGTAAGCCAAAACTACGTAGCAGTGAGTAAGTGACACCTTGCTCACTCCTCATGAATAATTCACAGTTGACTTTGAAATCACTGGCTACATTGTAGCAATTTAGAGGAACTCATCATTTGGTGAAAAATTGAAATACAATCTTAATATAAATTTCTTTGGGGGGGGACTTTTTTTTATATAATCAATGCACTCAGAATTCAAAAAACTGTTTTCAAAATACTAATTTTTGTATAGAAATGACTTTTTAATAGTACAACCGTCCCACACTACAACATTTTTTCCATCAAAAAAGTGACCCACCATCATAATTTTACACTTTTAGCGTGAATGAGATTTTTTTTTTTTTTTTCTATGCACAGTCCAATTTTTGCTTTTTAAACAGGAAATTCACTGAAAGCATAATCGCAGTGTTGCTTTTTCTTGGCTTTCCATCATGTTCAAAGACCTGACCTTAAGGTCATTTCACCTTAAAAATCTTGCATTCAGACTGAAACTACAATGTTGACGATCCATAATTACATTTTGCAGAAATCTTACCGGGTGTGATGGATTTGACTCTTGCCCCTGTGGAGTCCCAGTGAGTCTGAAAACCAAAGTCTGGTATGCCGTTGGGTTTGAGAGTAAGACTGACTCTCATGTCACTGTGATCCACCTGAAACGCACACATACACAGACACACACGGGTAAAGCTGACACCCGGTGATCCAATGTCTTGTGCTTCCTGGTGGAAATTAGACACTTAAGGCTCATGCTGCACAAATGCAGTACAGGATACACTGAATTACCAGTTCAGTAGCCATTGATGCCGAGTTACATTAAGGCTTTTAGTTTTAGTGTACCATCATGTTGTATTTTAAAGGCATTTGACCTTCCTATGCTACACACTCTAAAATGAGGTGGACGCACTATTAACCAGACAATATAAACAGAGCAACACGCATGCTCACACCATGTTTTGGAACCAATACGTTTTAAAAGGCCCTGACCTCCCTCTGAGAGGTTTTCATTCTTTAACTAATTACATTAATTGGATTCGGGTAAGGTGCAAGTTACCATTAATGGTGCTTTAAGACAAAGTATTTAACTCAGTCAGTGTCTCTAAATCTAACAACAAAACTTTCTGAATGGCACGCTGGCTTGTGTTTCAACAAAGTCATATTTATCAGAGGACCAATAAGCCATGGTGTCCAAAAGGTGTGTGAACAGCACGAGAACAATGAAAGTAGCTCACCCAAGTAGAATACTATTGTCAACCACTTTATTCTTTTTCTTGACAATGTTTTTGGCGATAAAGTATTTCATTAGTCATCTGACTAATCAACTGATTGCAAATGATGAAAACCATTTTAATGGGAGCTATCTCTTACTACATTACAGGTTATTAGAGTGGAGCTCATTTGCTTTTGTAAGCCTTCAAAGCTCCTATCATATCAGAAAGGGCCTTATATGACTGAGCTATAGTTTATTTTAAACATTCAGTGGTGGATTTTGTAAGAATTTACAAGTGCATCTATCTTTACCAAGCTAAAAAATAAATAAATTCTGCGTACCTTTTCAGGATCAGTGCTTTCATTCATCGGAAAACACAAGCTTTTGTTGCGGTGGTGCTGCAGGTTTGAATAGGGCTGGGGCAGTAGGTGGGGTTGAGCAGGTTGAAAGGTTGCCTGGGTGAAGGGACTGGCACCGCTACCCTGCTCTGTGCTAACCTGCTTTGCCTGGTGGGCTTTCCTCTGTTTGACAGAGGACTGCTGGCTTCTGAGGTAGACCGTCGCAGTTTGTCTCTTAGGTGCTGAACTGGTGGGTGAGGAATCTTCTTTTCCATCGCTTAACAGCAGGCCCTGGTTATCGTCCACCTGCAGATGAACAAAAACAAGGGCTGTTTAGAGGGACAGTAAAAATAAATTTGGCTGCACATTAGATGTCGCAGCACTGATGTAGGACAGCTGGGTGCTGACTGCCTATAACTAGCAGACCGGTGTGATAATGGAAGTGTGCAATCTTGTACAGAGTTCAAAATGTTCACACTGGTACAGCAGGAATTCTATTATTAATGAGGGCGATCATGAAAAGAGTAACACAAGCTTGCTCTCATATAGTACACACATGATAAGGATACATGCCCACTCACACACGCGCACTAAATTCTCTCATTACACTAACTGGAGCCGAATCAGCTCTCTTAACAAGTCCCTGTGCACCTTTCCCGAGAATAAACTGCCATTTAGCCAGAACTGAAACAGTTCTGATGGTAAGAAAAGAAAATCAGCAGGGTAAAAGGTTCGTCTCTAAAGCGCAACATCTTTTGGAATACAGAGCGAACATTTTTAGCTTTCACTGGAGAGGTGCAGACCTGCCGACTGTTCATCATAGTCCAGCCATTTATCTCCATCAGTGTAGTCAAAGGTGCCTAGAGAGTGCCTTGATTTCAAAATTAGATTTGAAACAGGATCTGAAACCTGAATGAATAATAGGTTGAAATGCGATTTTTTTTCTTCTGACCGCCGCAGAGAGTGACAGCTAGTACATACTGTTAGCCACACTGTTACTCTTACTCCTTCAGTATTATGGCCAAGAATTCAGTGTCAAATTTAAGAAATCATAAGTCATAATTGTGACTCGAACAAGCTTTATTAGTTTAATACCGCGCCAGGAAACTACGCAAGATACATTCTTCTGAAAGTAGGACAGGAGGCAGAGCCTTCAGTTACCAGGCTCCTTCCTCTTTCGTTAAAGCTTACAGTTACAGGTGGCTCAGGTCAATCTAGACCTTTTTATAGTTAAGCTACTACAGGTTGAGAATGCTGGGAGATCCTCTTTATTGCACGTTGCCTCCCTTTTTTCTCATGCTCCCCGAATTCATACTCGCCACCACGTCACTAATCTATTCTGTGCTCCATCCTCTCACTCTGTATTTTCTTGTAGGATCCCTTACAGTGAACCAAGAAGTTGATGCTCTGCGACTCCTGCCCCCATCAAGTAGGTAGTAAGTGGATTAGCTCGCTGTCTGATGCCTCTCATTTCTTCATTCTAGGTATACCCTAACAAAGAAAGGTGCCACCTGTTTTTTTCAGAGGCCTTTTTTCCCCCTTCAAAATTATTTTCACCTGTTCACTATGGGCTATGCTTGATCATGTAGGATTGTTGAGGTTCTCTCTGTGACAGTGCCATGTTGTAATTGTTTCTATATAAATAAAACTGGATTGATGTTTTAAATTGTGACTTGCTGTGCATAGTTTTTCATTCACTGTGGGCATATTCTAAAGAGGAAACCATTAAACTCACACTGCACATTCTTGGTAGTGAGGACATCTTGGACTGCTTGGCCACAAAGGGTCTTGCTGTGATTGCCGAGGAGAGACGGGACGAGCTGTCAGAGCGCCGGTAACCGCGGGGAAGGCTGGCTGAGCCTGACCACGGACAAGCTCCGGACATGTACTTGTAGACACTTGGAGCTTGCTGAGTTTTACTCTTCACTGCTGCTGGATCAAAGAATGACATCTTGCCTTCTTCAGAGTCATTCTGATGTGATAAGGCCTCCAGGGCATTAACGCCACTGTGATTAGCTGCATCGGGACACACATCCCGAGTTTTCACTTTTGAATCTACACACATCGACTGTTTCTCATGACTTGACAGTAATGGGGTAGAATTCCTGGTGCTGGTCGCTTTTGAGGTCTCATTTGGCTTTACGGTCGTTATAAAAGTGGAGATTTGGCTGATGAAAACATTGCCTGGCTTGGTCAGTTCAGAGGTGGATAGGGGAGCGGTGGGGCTGTCCTGGACTCGGACTTGGTCTTGAGAGCTGAAATTGCAGTCCACAGAAGGAGTTGTAATTCTGGCTCCATCTGAAGCCAGGGAAGCGAAGTGGGTCTCCTCTCGCAGGATCTTCCCACCACCAGAGGCAGCCATGGCTCCAAGTGATGATCCCTGGAAGAAAATAGGTCAACACCAGCAGCCAATTTGTGAAGCATCATGTAACACTGTAAAACAAAACAATTTATTCCACCTTGGACACCTGCACTTGTACCTGAGAAAGCTTTCAAGTTATCATTCACATGGCCCTTTTGACCGCAATTATCACAAAGTAGCAAAACATATTCATTATGGTCAGACGGGGAAAATGATTGACGGTACATAACTGCAAACTTACCCAAGTGTGGGCTGAGGTATGGTGACTAAGTGGAGCTGAGGGGCTGAAGGCTGCTTCAGTGGCGTAGCTGCGGGTCAGCAGAGCGCGAGTGTGTGGCCGCACATCATAGCTTAAGGATTTTGATGGAGGAGAGGTGGAGTAAGGCTGAGAGGCAGCGTTATGCTTCCGTGGCGACTGCTGGTCTCTGGGGACGAAACGGAAGAGGAGCCGGTGTAATAAAGGAAGCAGAAAACATGGGGTCAAAGGGTGTGTGTCATATTACAAGTTCACCAAGTTATTAAGCAAGATCTGCAACTCCACATTTACATTTTATCTGAATACAAGTAAACAGCTCTCGACAGTGCAAGCTTCGCCGTGTACCTCTTCATCAATCCATGTTGGGCTTCTTTCTTCTCATAGTTCACAGCCCCATTAGTCATCTGGTTAATGACATGCTCTCTATCTTGTGATTTCATACGGAGGTCACACTTGGTGCTCCTGCGGCGATTCTTCCACTTTGTGAAGTCCTAACAAAACAAAACAAAGTAGAAGTGTGGTGGCCTTGAGCACAATTTCACTGACTAATTCAAAATACTTAATTTCCCATTTAATACTTCATAGTACAGTTGATTGAGTCCAAATGTTACTTCTTGAGAAAAGTAATGAAAATCTGCCTTGTTCTGACAGGCGGAAACGATAATGTAGCAGATTCTGTAATCACTTCAATACTATAAGAGTTTTGTTAAACCCTGGTCCTGTAAGGTCACTGAGCTGCATGTTTTACGTGTGTTCCTTTTTAAACACCCAAATCTGACAAGGTATGATGAAATTCTGCAAAAAGGGTGATGACTAGATGCCATTATGTATGTATGCATGCATTATTGGAAGAGGGCACAAACAGGTCTCCAGACCCTCCATGACGAAGCACCGATGTAACAGCCTCAAGAGTTTACTTTGCAAGTACTGTATTGATACATTTTCTGTCTCTTTGGCCTAAAGGGGGCCTAAAATATTAATCCCACCCCCAATCTTCTGGAATCTCATTATTGTATCTTTCATAGATCCACAAATATCAAAATATAATCAATCATATGTGTCGTTTATGCAGCCTCTCCGTTGCATTTGAAAGGAGACATTTTTTCTTCTGTCACTTTTATAACCTTACTCCAACAGTGCACCTGGTTCTGATTGGCCAGGAAGTTTCTGTAATCTTGGTAAAGCGCAGCATGGTGTGCTAGTGGGTCGACAGTTACATTTTATTTCATCTGGGGCAAATACTCAGGTATCAAAATCACTGATCTACATAAGCCTATTTGTGTAACGCTGAACCAACACGTGTGGTAACCTGATTTGGTTTGGGACTACAATTGACATGAACTGTAACAATAAAGCCTAACAAACATTTGAGACCCCTGAAACAATCTGGACATTTAAAATTAACTTTCTACCCTGTAAGAGTTCTACAATAAATGAGAATTTGAACTAAAAATATCCTCTCCTCGAGAAAAGCAGTCCTCGATAGCCCTTGAACAGATAGTAAATAGACCTTGTCAGACTTCTGCCAACCTTTTTGTTTTGCGGACATGACTTACATCCTGCCACAGTGCTTCGCTGTCCTTGGCAGCAACGAAACATTTCCTTTGGTTTTCTTGACTCCACTGTCTTGCCAGGCCAGAGTGCTGGCCTTCATCATAAAGTGGGGTTCCATCAGAGACTTTACGCACAGGGTATACCATCGGGATGTCATTGAGGGATTTGCTCCTGGTTTATACAGACAAAGAAGAAGAAACAAAAGGCAGGATACTGAAATAGTGATGATAAACAGAGCAAACAATATCAGCAGCAGATTAATAGTGCGTGGAAATTACGTTTGAGCACCACGTAGCACACCAAAGCACAATCAGTTGCATTGTAGCACTGCAATCCAGCATGCACATGCACAAGTACAAGGACATACCAGAGTTACAGCGTGGGATGTCACAATCGCGACAGACAGCTCGGGCCACAGTATTACCAGCTGTAACACAGCACATTCTGCATTCACACAAGAGAATCCTGAACCAAGTGCAAGCACGAGAGTCATGCAGTGCAGCACTATAACTGGCAACAGACGTTGCTGTCTAGATAACACAGCAACCATCACTTGAAACAAGTATGAGCACAGCTGTAGGCAACAGAGGATGTCAGACGTGACACCAAAGTAACAGAGCAGCACTTAGCAAGCAGTATTTCAGATATGTGACATAATTTGAAAGGAGAGACCAAGACTACGTTTACAAACCGTCTCCTGAGCTATCATAAATCCCACTGACATGTCTTTGCCAGGAAATGCAACAGTGACGAGGTTTATCGTCATTTGTAGCACTAAATTACATTGAAAGCAAGCAAAAGCAGCAACAAAGTAGATACAGTCAGAGCCGTATTTTCAATGTTTTTCCTCCAACCTTGTACTTGAAACTTCAGGACTTACCAAATCCAGCCAGGATTTACCTGAAGCGGTCTCTCAGGTCTGGCCTGGATTTGACATGCTCTACAGAACCAGAGACACAGACATGAAGACTGATAAACGCATTCAGATAAAAATTCATCTGGTTTAACTATATAAACCAGTGGGTGACCCAAAGGGTGAAAGTCCAGCATGACCAAAGCCTGGTGTAGAAAATGCAATGTTAAGAATAGACAAATCACAAGATTACGACAGACACTTTATACCACAACACACATTAAGGTCCACAGCTGAATGACACACTTAGACCACAGAAGAAATGTGTTTAAAACCAAGTGCAATATGCAAATTATTCCACCCAGTAACTCAAACCAATAATAAAATGCTTTATTTTTGACATAAATGTATTTTTTAAATACGGGAAGCAAACTGAGACACACAGTTGGCACACGAGGTGTAATGAACATCATGGCTCTGTTATGGCTACAAAAGTCGAACAGCACATGACTCATGTTTAAACATAATGAACAAATGAATCACTCAGCATGATGCTATCAAAACCTCCACACAACAGCATTATGAAAAGCTGTGAGAGTGAACGCTTACAAAATCTACTGCTTAGGAAAATATCAGTCAAGATATAAATCAAAAGCTTTTTTCCAATAACTTAAAATGTTTGATAATCATAACATTTGTAAAATACTACTTTACAAACTAAAATAGAATTTAAAGCTTGCATGAACAACACAGTGTGCAGATTTCCACGTCAGGAGATGACGTTCAGCCAGAGGTTTTCTCCAAATGGTTCTGAAGCTCTACGGGTGTGGCCGACGCATTTTGATCTTCCGATGTCACGTCCCAAGAAAATGTTTCGGCGACAGCCAAAGCTTTACGACTAGTCAGAGAGAGACAACAAAAGATGCATTTAATGGCTGTCCTATATCTAGTTATGCGATGAAGTTATGCAGGAAATGTATTAATTGAAAGAAGGTGCCTTAAGTGGTTTTAGTTTCTTGCATATTACCACTAACTTATCCCCTGTGCTAAGCAAACAAGGATTTATTTTGCACTTTAATTAAGATGCCTTTATATACTACTATATAACATTAAAGTCAAAAGCACTACTGAATAGTTTACTGTGCCATAGCAGTTTAGGTTATACCACAAAAACATCTGGCATTTCAGATGTACAGATTAGCAGTTAAATCAAACTGAAGCCCACAAGCTATCCAACAGTTACCTCGATTAGCTTTTAAAGCGAAGAGTGAACATAATCTCAAAATTAGACAGTATACAAATTGAAGTATAGACTTTGAATTAGTTTTTTAGTAAACCTGGCTTCACACTGGCATTGTTACTCCTGCTTTGTGTTACAAAAAACAAATCACAAAACAAACCTTAGGTTAAGCATTTTACGATACCAGGGTCGTGTCTGGGAGCCGAGGTAGATCATGCGAACACGAGTCTCCTCTTCAGGCGTCCATTGTTGTGGTAAGAAACGGTCATAGTTGGTGTTGGTGGAAGTTCGATGACGGGTCTGTTGAACTCGTCGGAAATACAAATCATCTTGGACAGGGTCTGGATCAGTATAATCTTGTTCCGAGCCTTCCTCAGAGGAAGTTTGCTGGAATAGCACTTCGTCAATGACGTGGTCATCAGGAGACACAGTGAGGTATGGTTCAGGAGACAAAGAGGCGTCTACAGTGCTGCAGTAAAGAGTGGTACAGCCACGTCTATAGTGAACCAGACAGACATCACTTTGGAAAAACAAACATCTCATTGTTCAAGTATTCACAGTATTTTTTATCAAAAAGGTTAAGGTTAGGGTTAAACAATTCTTTCAAAATCCCAAAGGTTTGGGGTGATGTGTAAAATATGAAAAAACTATGGGGCCTCAAACCGAATGAACACTTGTGGGATCAGTTTAGGTGTGCTGTTCATACAAAATAAAAGAAATTGCAAAATACAAATTGTTTCTTCTATTGAGGATTACAAATGCTAGCTATAGTCTTTTCTGGTCTTATTAAATCTATTGATTACAAATACTACAGTTCAGACTTTGATTGCGAACTTATACTAATGTGATGGATTCAGTACGTACTCCAGCATTGTCATGCTTAATGATGCAAGACCCATCTCTTGAAAAGACATCGTCTGGATGTGAGAATTGATTATTCTCTAACCATCTATTATTTTCAGATTTTTTTTTTTTTTCCCTTGTTCCCAAGCAGCTGAACCCTAAGGCACTGATACAACATTTCATAATATTCAGAGACATAAGCTCGAAAATCATGGCCAACCAGTTGGATAGTTTCTTTTCTATACCGTCTGTGACATGACTTTGAAGTAATTTTAGACTAATGTTCCTCAAGATAAGATTGTAGCGACAACCATTTCTGCACAGTCTTTCACAGATTGGAGACTTGGCCACCGTAGAATGCTTCTTTTATACACAGTCTTATGGCTGGCCAGTTGCCAAATCAACTTAATTAAATCACTTGCAGAATGCTTCACCGGCATTCAACAAGAACACATTTGCAAATCCTGCCTATATTTACATTTTACATATCCTCCCAACCTTTTGTGAAATGTGCATTGTGAATCTCCAAGCAGTAGAGTTGATGAAAACATGGACGAGTAATGGCACGGTAAAGCAGAGCATAGAGCAAAATAATTAGCGGCACAACGACATACCTTACTGCCAAGGCCTGAAGACTTGACACAAAGTGACTTTCATTTGTGAAAATAAAAGTTTGTGTGCCTTCTTAGAAACTTGAGACCCAATGGCAAAGTTCTGTGTGTTTCTGTGTAAACGAGAATTTAAAGATTTTGTTGCAAATCATGAGAAACTTAGTTGGGCTACTATTGCTAGTATTTAAATTTAAATGAACAAAGTCTAGGACAATAAGAATATCCTGAATAGCTGAGAGCTAGGTCGTATTGACTTGGTGTAAAGGTATGATTGTACGAAGTGTCTCATACACTTGATTTTGATATCTCAACTCAAAAAGTATGACAAAGCAGAGAAATTTAGCATTGCAGTTATATACTAGTCATTAGAGGGTAGTTTACTGTACATGTTCATTATGCGCATTCAAACATTCACCCAATTTGGAAAAAAAAAATCAGCTTCTCAATACAGTCAAAAACACAGTAATATTGATTAACTGTCAGATATTAAAAGTTGTTTTCAAAAAAAGGGCCAGAAGCACTCAGTCACTGTTCATTTGACAGCCATAAAATCAAAAAATAAACCGCAGTCATCCACTCAGGGTTAAGGCATTTTTCATGCTTGTGGGGCAGTTCTGCTGTCTAAGACCCAAGTTCACACTCGAGTCGAGTTTACTTTGCACTCATATTTCAGAGTAAGTGCAGACTGAAAGACGAGAAGAAAAACAAATTCTGGACAGTTGTTGATGTCTCTATCCCATGGAACAACTCCCATGGAAAAGCTGTATACAAGACAAAATGCAAATCATGACATGCTGGATCACTGTGGTATCGTTTTTACGTGCCAACAACTCACCAGCAGCCTTAAAGACGTATAAAGCTGCCAAAACAGCAGGAAAAACGCCTCTATAGTGCACATCAGTTTCTACAAGTGAACGGTGCATCAAAAATCCATCAATTCCTGTTTGGTGCATTTCAACTTTAGTTTCAAGTGAAGCAATGACCAATAATCATTTGAATGTGGCTCAAATCCTTTTTGGTCCAATTATTTGGTATACACCAAGAGTCATAAAAAGCATTAAAGCATCCACAAATTGATTGCATTCATAGCATGGTCAGTTTATAATCACACAAAAGCAGTTAAAAACAAATCTAGATTAGATTGGCAAAAAAAAAATGAACAACAACAACAGGTACTAATAATAAAACCTGGGTAAAATGGTAGATGATTTCACGTATTCATATAATGCTTTACAAGTACATAAGCTGTCCCCAAAGCACTTTACATTGTTAATGCATGCATGGTGTTCAATCCATCCATTGAGAGTTGTTTGGGGTTCAGAGCTATGCTCAAGGATACTTGATATTTGGACAGATAGGGAATCAAACCTGCAACCTTCCAAATGAGAGAAGACCAGCTTGAACACACCAGCTTGAACACACAGCCACCCCAGCAGAATTTATCAGAACACATTTTCTCAATTTAGACTATTAAGTGTTTTTTCCAATTTCCTAAAAAATAACTGAAATTATATATTTTCATGTTGCAGGCAAGTGATACTTTTCAAACACCTTCAGGTTCGTGGCAGAACCTACTGGGACGAGAAAAACAAATCTGCCTCCAAATTACCGTCAGAACTTTTCCCATTGCCTGAAGAGCAGCAGGTTTGTGATTCAAAATGAGATTCAGCAAAGTATACAATTTTTCACCAAAAACATGTTTCCCCCGCCAATCCAATTACACAAAGACAGACGAATGTTAAGAAGTAAAAGCAAACACCTAAACCGGTTATAGATTAGTGTTAGTAAAGCCATGTTCACTCAGGGGAACAACACAAAATGTATTTAGATTACCTGGAAAGTGGACTAGCACAGGTGCTACTCTTCTTCTCGTCCCGTGCCTGTTTACTTCGAAGAAGTGGTGTTGGGATCCGGTCTTTGCTTTGATGGGGCGTTTGCTGCGTGCTCTCCATCTTGAACCCCTGCTCAGCTTCTGCGTCACTTCCACAGCCTGTGGACACAGGTACAGCACCTTGAAGAAATTGGATCAAAAGAAAAATCAACTCTCAGCTTGAAGAACTAAATAGGTTGTGTCAATGAGAATCAAGAAGCCTTTACTGGCTCATCTGTTGGGGAAGCATCGGGCCAACTATTTTAGCCTCTCCCATCACACACACTTTATCACCAGGGTGTGGAACTTGCCACAATCCATCACTGACATCCACTGAGGCAGGAACAGACACGATGACCAATGACACAATGTTCATCCAATAAAAATAGAAAAAAGCGTAATCGACATATGAAATCCCTTTACAGTAACTCATGAATTGGCAGCTGGGTAAACGCTTATGGAAAATGATGTGCATTCAACTTCACTTTTTTGTCAACAATGTTTTTTTTTTTTGTTTTTTTTTTAGCTTCAGTATTGATTTAGACTGAATTGTGCACAAACATACCATCACTGTTCGGGCGGGGCGTCCGAGTGTCCGGAGACTCGGTGCCGTCCGTGGAGTTTTCCCTCTTATAGCTCAGTCTCAAGTGTTGATACTCCTCTCTCTCCACACACTGGCACTCTCCGTACCTGCCGTCTTTCACCAACATATTGCAGCCATCTTCCAGAGCCTGCATTCACAAAGAGTTCGCTCTTAACGGTAGTCAAAGAAAATGAAAATTTCAAGTAAAGGACAGCTCAAGATGCCACTCTTATTGGCCATTAATAGAGAACATGTGGAAAAGCATTCAAATCTACCAAAAATAAATAATCACTTCAAGCAGAAAGATTCCCTAAACTGAGTTGTTTATTCAGGCAATAAATAATGCCAAATGTGACTTGTCAGAACTATCAAGAGTTATATTTGAAAAGGGACACTCAAGCATTTTTTTCCCCAAATGTTCCAATATATTTTCAAGTTAAAAGCATCAATCAGATGCACTGGTGGAAAAGAAATCATGCCAGGACCTACTAACAGCATCTTTTGTGACTGTGTAGCAGAAGTATTTAATCATGTTTTCGATGATCGTCCTCAATATAAAATGATTGGAAGAAACAAAATGTGGAAGTTATGATCGAAGGTTTAAAACAAACTACTGTTAAAAGCCAATAAAAGCATCTTACCTTTGACAAAGCCAACCCTAACAGCCCCTCGAAAGCTTTCAAATTAAGCTGCGGACCGTTGTAGAATGAGTCCAGATGAGCCTTGCGACCCAACCAGTAGATTGTGATCAGGACCTGGTAACAAGTTGACAAAAATATACACAAATCACCCCTCACAATGACCTCAATCTCTTTTCGGTTACAAATGTCAAAATAGGTCTCCTGTAACTGAATTCTAGCAGTCAACTTCAAACTAACAACGTATGCTGTTGTGTAAAAAAAAAAAAAAAAAATCATCACGAAACATCTGCAAGCTGGAGGCACACAAGAAAGTTTTCGACAACTCCCTCGTGGTACACAATGTAAGACAACACTTGACAACCATTAGTAAAGATGCTGATAAAAAGGCATGAGAAATACGAGTCTTTACAATGCAAGTACGATGGACACGTTCCTAATTTGAGGCAAGATATTTTTGACATGCTTATTACATGGCTGACCAACAGCCTGTGTTACAAAGGGATAGCGTAGAATACCCTCTATACGTCACAAAGCTCCTGTGTGAGCAAGCGATACGCCCCAAAGAGCATTTAGTTGACTACATAATTCAGAGTAAATGGAAAATATACATTTTAGTGATATTACTTGCTTCTGTGTGGATGTATCTGTAGATTTGAGTGTTCACCAAGACAAATTTTATAGTAAATGTCATACAGAGAAAAAAAAATTGCTTATTGATTTTGGTTGACAAGTGATAAACAGAGTGGACTGCTTTCAAAAATGCGGTAAAATGATTTGCATATATTATTTACATTAGCAAACAGACAATGTGTATACCATTTCCAACTTAGATGTTTGATGCACTTTTTTTCCACCACATGCAGACGAGTTTGTATTAGCTATTGAGCAAATCAAAGTTCAAATAAATGTCAAGTATGACTAAACAATAATTGGGTATTCTCCCTCCTGTATGAATTCATTCCGTTTAGAAAAATGATTGACTACAGTGTTTGAACTTGGTTTTGTAACTTTAATCGTCACTGTGTGAAGTGTTTCAGTTTATCTAGTTGGAGGAAAGCTTGAAAATGCTGCCATTCAATGAATGCAAATTGACCCTAATTGGTTAACTCAAAGAAAAATGCTCCACCCAGTTCAATGAGAGAGTGCCCTAACAAGGCCTCATTACCGAGCCCATGTTATCAGCTATTGTGCGATTCAAATGAGGCTTCCCAAATAGCCACATAACCTCATAACCATTGAAACATGTGAAATGCCAGCAGTGCACCAAGCGTGGACACATACAGTCCTGACATGTTCCACATTCATTAGACACAAATGTGTTGCAGGGGGAAATAGGTTTACAAATCGGGTTTAAAGAGCGCATGTAGAAAACAGCACATTAAGAAATAGGCAACTTGGGTTGGGGGTGGGGTGACCTCCAAGTGAGTAATTAAGAGACAAGAAGAAAAACAAACATGCCTTAACCAAGTCAGAATGAACCTTGATGATGTCAGATTATGAATCTTGAATATTTTATCTAGGAGCCAAAACTACAGAACAACAATATGTGCAAAAAAAACCAACTCAGAAAATAAACAAACTTAGCAGCAGAAAATCAAAGACTGCCAAGAAAAGATATCTTGAAGACTCATGCAGCAGTCTGATGGTAATTCCTCATCCACATTGACATGTTTAAGCTTTGAATTTAATTAAATCTTATCTGCAATTGTGGATTCAAGCACTTCCCAAAGCTTTTTTCAGGAGGATTTAGATAAGGACCCATAGCTGGCCACTTTAAAAAAAGAGTCCATCTTTTCTCTTTTCTGCCGCTTTGGCTTGTTGCCCTGCTGAACGACCCGAGACCTTCTGTTCAAAGCTAGTTTCCCTGACAAAGAGCAGTACATTAAGCTCCTAAATGTCCATCATGTTCAGATTTCATCATTAGAGAGATGCATTTAATGACTTGCACAGCACGACAGAAACTGTTCTACAGTAGACCATGTGCATTCAGTCTTCAGAGACTCACTCCATTACTAACAAACTGATACAGTAAATTTCTACAGAGAGATGAAATTGAAACTCTACAGCACAGACTGCAGTTCATCTCTTAAGATCTAAGAATACTCCACAAGAACAAGAGTTTGCGTGCTACATTTTTTTAACTTGAGTTTGGTTGAATATCTATTGGGTGATTGGTCAGGAATAAGGTTTAGTTTAGTTCATGCATGACTGAAGCCACAGGTCATCCTCAAGGTCATCTGATATACTGCAAGCTTGAGTGACTTTATATACGCATCAGCTAGAAAGGGATGTGAGAACATAATACATGAAGTGCCTTAAGAATTGTGTATATATGTGTTATGATTTATATGTCAGAAAAAAAAAGTCTTTCCAAAGTTTGAACACTTTTCTCACAAAGTTAAGAGTTTAATGACTAACAATTTTTTATTAACATGCAGATTAGTGGGGAATTTTAATATCTTTAGGGAGAACATGTAGCCTGCAACATACAACTGGAATTTTCAATGATATTTCTAATGCTCAGACAGCTTGACTGTCCTTACTTTGTTGGAATTTGAACCAATCTCCTAATAGAAATGGATTATAAAGCCTCATGGGAATCTCAAAATTCAAAGAACAAGTATTAGTTTGAGAAAAGCAGATTTCAATCAATTTTAGAGTTGTTAAATATTGTAGGATGCTTTTGCGTTTGTATTCTTTACTTCAGTGAAATAACGGTCTGCTCTTATATTCCCTACTTTATCCGGCAATAATTCTAACAAAAAATACTGAACATACTTGCCATTTTGCATTAATAGGCCTTTTTCAAGTGAAGTGGAGCAAGATGCACGTGCCTCTGATGTTTTATAAAGCCTTGTCTGACAGTGACAATATGTAGGAGACAAAAAAAAAATGTTGTGAAGCGGATGAAGGTACACTTACATTTTTCAGTCTTCTACTGCTTTCATCGCGCCTAAAATAGCAGTAAAGATAGAGTTAAACATTTGAATAGAGTTGTGAGGCACTTCTTGTTACTACTTTTCGCACCGATAAAATGCAATAAATTACTGTCCAGTAAAATGAAGTACAGAGCCGTTAGGGAAAAAGTAAGTGACATCTCAAGTCTCCTCATTTGCAGTTGCTCGGTAATCAGCATTCATCCAGTTTTAAGGGAAATACACCACCTGCTCATATGAAGAGGACGCTTGTCAGGCAATGCTCAAACTTATCAATGCAAATCAGCTAATTCATATTCAACTTTTTTTTTTTTTTTTAAAGCACATATACCAAACAATACCTCTTTTAAAAAAAGCTATTGACAGGCAACACAAAATACCTTGCTATGCATTCCAGTATACATTTATTATTTCACCCAATGCTACATCGCGGTACAAAACTGATATAATTCTATTTCCTCAGCAGCTATCGACCAGCACAACATATTTGCACATTATTTTGTAGGTTGTCTCCTGCTTGTGGAGGTAATCTTTACCTCAGCGTGGCACGCGTCGACAGGTCCTGCAGGTCGCCTGGATGAAAGAGCTGAGAGTCATTCAGTCCCAGTTTCTCACAGCCCGTTAGGAAAACGTTGACGTTATCCTGCAAAAAGAAATGTGGAAAGAATATAATCCGACATTGTCTTTAGGATCAACTAGGGTTAGATTGACTATCAAACCATCTGAATGGTATTGCATCAAAGCAACAGAGATATTTTTAAATGCATTACAATGGAGGCAGGCAACAATTATGGATTTATCAATACAGTAATTATCTATTGGACTGCCGTCTGGCTCAGAGGCAGCAGATTTTATCAACTCCATTCAAACATTGATTAATCGACTTGGTTGGATGTTGTTCAGACATCACACTTGGTCAACATGCTCTGCTGTGCGCCGTCTGTCACATTGAGCACAGTTTCCTGTCTGCTGATGCTTGCTCTCTTACCAGGAAGGTAAGCTGTCTTATTATCATCTACAGCTATAAATAACAGCAGGGAGCAGCGGTCAAAACCTTTGCAAAGTGCACTAGAAAAAGTATTCGCTTGCCTGCCTTCGTGTGCGTACGAACTTGAGTTACATGCCATTCTTAAGCCATAGGATTGATAATGTCATTCCATTCTTTGGAGCTATAGCAGCTTCGTCTCTTTCCACAATATTTCAGAGTGTGTTAAGGGAATGTTTGACCTAACAAATGAACTTCTGGAAGAATAATCAGACACTTGATGTGGGACAAGAAAGTCTGGTTCACAGTCTTTGCTCTAATTCATCCCAAAGGTGTTCTATAACGTTGAGGTCAGGACTCTGTGCAGTCCAGCCAAGTTCTTCAACACCGAACTGGCTCGTCCATGTCTTTATGGACCTCGCTTTGTGCACTGGTGTGCAGTCATGTTGGAACAGGAAGGAGCCACCTTCAAACTGTTGTCACATAGTTGGGAGCTTAAAAGTGTCCAAAATGTCTTGGTACGCTGAAGCCAGAGTGTGAGCCCAACTCCTGAAAACCAACCCCCCATAATCCCTTTTCTCAACTTGGTACAATGCAGTCAGACAAGTCCTGTTCTCCAGGCAAGGATTTGGATATCTGAGCAAATACATTTGGCAATATAGTGTTCGTTGAAGTTTTGCTGTAGCGCTAATGTCATCAGGCTAATTTATCTTGACAATATCAAACCACATAATGCCCTGGTCAAAAGACTAGAGCAACTTCTGAAGTTTAAAAGAAATTATTATTCAGATAACTTCGAAATGTGTGTGGACTGGTGGGTAGTTAATGTTTTACCAGCCCCTGCTTAAATTTGAATGAACTACGAGCTATAATCATTTTAACTTGAAAATGATGCATTATTTGGTCAATTTTCATTATGCATCATAGATTAAAGCATACAAAAATATCACATTTGCCTGAAATCTTACAAACGTCATAGTGGTTAATATTTCTGAAGTTTTGAAGCTAAGAGATAATCATTCTGCAATTACTTCAGAGGCTGGAAAAATCAATAATGACCCATCCAAGTGGGGTGTTTTAGATTTAAATCAACAAATTAAAGCATGCAAAACTACCAGTACGTCTCTTCAGGATGTCACAGGTAGCTACTGATTTTTTTTAAACCACATCTGCATATCACAACCCACATGATCAGCACAACTCTTGGATCTGCCGTTGGACTCAGCGCATTTATTAGCCCCCAAAGGAGAGATTGCGATTCATCCCTTCTTGCCCTTGCTTTAGGCAGTTTGAACATTTTCACTTGTATGAAATCATTGAAAAACAGCCTGAAGCCAAGAAAATCTTCATTTGCATTGATGACCAATGAGAGTAACACCAAAAAGCTATACATATTCAGTGATAGGAAAAGCTGCTTCAGATTCAATCTTTACCAACTGACTCTTCAACAGGAAACCACACACTGTGTCAAACTTCCTGGCTGGAGGTGCATTTGTATTTCCTAACCTACAATTATCAGATACATACAGACAGACCGCCGAGAGGTCTCAACACTCACCAGGCCAGCAATGGGAGTAGAAAGCCTGTTGACTCTCTTGACGATACCAGGTTTCAACTGGTTGATCAGGCTGTAAGTTAGAACAATATATTAGCAAAAATAAATGCATCCGTCAAGCAGTTCACACCTCAGCACCGGGGTATCTTTTCCTGAATAAGGAGACATTTAATCAATATAAAAGAAATTTAATTTGAAATCAACTTGTATATCAGACGAAAAGTGAATCTTCAAGGGCAGCCTCCAACTTTATATATAATAAGTAAATGGGTGAGCAAGTAGTTCCAACTTTGGTATGTTGCATTTCAAAGCCCTGCAGCACAAATATTGTTAAGTTGGTTCAGAGCAGTTGAAAACAGCAGTTTAGTCCCATTGCAATCCTGCAACATCAGTGCATCATAATCTAGCTTGAATGTGGTTCTTTGAAATAAACATGCGACGTTAAAAAAATAAAAATAAAATAAAACACTTTGAATATCGGCATCATAACTCACTCGCAAAGCAGAACTCCATTTTCCAAGGCAGCACGGAAGTCATTGCAACCAAAGGATTTTCCAGTTACTTCCTAAATAGAAATAAAAAGAGACATTTGTCAACTGAAACATGCATTTACATTCGTCAATTTTACAAAGGAGGTTGATCGTTTTGAGGATGCTTTCATACTGGTCTCCAAGAACAACAACAAAAAAAAA
>OMNM01003111.1:11273-22281 GCA_900302745.1 Parablennius parvicornis | reverse complement strand
TTCCCCAGATTGCCTCTGAGGACAACATATCCTGTTTCTAATCTAATCTACAAAGATATTATAGTTAATGTGTATATATATATACATACACACACACACACACACACACACACACACACACACACACACACATATACTGTATATATAAAGTGAAATTATTCTACTTCAAACATGAGTCAGATCTTATTGCTCTACTAAAAACAAACACATTGAAACGCTCTCTGTAAAGGCATTCAAACAACAACCATATAGCTTTGGCAATGTGCTACATTTTTATTGTATGAGACAACAGATTACTGACAATACAAGTAACTCAGCTGGAAAGACAAAAAGAAGAAAAAATAAATCACACTGCGCAGACGTCCGGCTCACTACCTCCAGCCACATAGAACATATCCCCACAGGAAGAAACAGTAAAAAAAAAAAAAAAAAAAAAAGTCTACTGTCCTTACACTGTACCTCATCACACAGCAGTGTGACTCACCCACCCTTCTCCGGTCTACAGTTGCCAACTCAGCTATTTAGCTCACGTCTGCCCTCTCTGACCATGCATGGCCTCACTCCTCCTTTCCTTCCTCCTGCCCTCCTCTGTTCTCCCATCCTCTTTCTCCATTGGTTCTCCATTGGTGCTACAACTCTTAACAAAACTGTCACGCACACGAGCGCACACGTGCTTGCACTGCGCGCGCACACACACACTTAAAGCACTTCATATACTTAAGATGCAAATGCAACCTAAAGGATTGTCCTAATCAGCAAAATGTCCTAAAGACAATCAGAGTAATGAGTTCCTGTGGGATGAGTGCATGTGTGCTGGTGTCTACTTGCACAGGCTTGTGCTCCATGCATGTGGGCCTGTGTGTTTTCAGGCTGGGTGAATGGTACTCTCTATGATAGCCCGAACAGTGGACGACTGTCCCTCCGACCACGCTTTCGGCAATTAGAAATGAGTGACTGTCAGAATATTTGGCTCTTCTTCGTCCGTCCTCAGAGCCCTTTGAAGTGAACAGCTAGCAGCTGTGTATCAAGGGGAGTGTTGTCAATCAGAAGCCAAGGAGGGCTACTTATATTTTGGGCGAAATAGTGCAAAACACTGAGCGCTTTGATTTGAATGATATGAACATTTTGTATTCAAAAGATGATGAAATAGAACATAAAGAAAGATCTGCAGTGGATTCAGTTTTTTAATTTTTATTTTTTGAGGAGGCTAATAATACTTCCGCTACAACTATCGTAGCTCATATTTGCAGTGATGTGAAAATTCATCCCTTTATGTATGTGGTAAAGCCAGTTTAATGTATGCTTATATGCAAAGTTACTGTGCTTTAATTATGATCTGGGACCTTAATAAACAAGAGAGACACTGCAACAACCTGGCAGGGCTACAAAAGACTTGACATTACCCGGAGGAGCCGCCTGTGAGAACGCAAATGTCCAAATCAGTTGGCCCAGACATTAAACGGACTTTACCCTGCCAGTTTCCAGGCACAAAGTCCACGTAATGTCAGAAGCCATGTGTGAATAGAGCAAGTCATTGTCTGGAGAGTTGACAGCGAATGAGCTGGCGTGTTGATGAGGTTCTCAGGGGGGTTGTATAAGGACAAAGTGAAGCCGCCAGCAACGCTTCTATCATGTTTTTTTTTTTTGCCCTCGTGTATATTGCCAATATTTGTCAATGTAGGGGTTTCCATAGCATGATGACAGGGACCTGAGTGAAAATGCAACTTTTCTAGAATGCTGCTAGGCATCACGGCTGTAGTAAATGTTTTTTCAATGCACGAGTAGATGAACAATTACAACCATGGCGGCCTCCAGGGTGTCATGACTCCCAGTATATATTCTCCTGGGAATTGGTAGTAATAGCAATCCCACTTGGTCATCTCTTCTTATGAATGTCTGTGTACTTGCCATTGTTAATGTTAATAGTGTATTAGCCTCTGGATGTATGTGTGTAATTTTATCACTAAAACAAACAACAGCACCCTCTAGTGGCCCAACATTGAAACGTCATCATTTTCTACGTTTCTACCATAGTAAACGGACATCATTTTAAATATGTTGACACGCAAAAGCAAAATTTTCTTAAATGAAAATGCAAAAACGATGTATTATCACTGAAATGCGTTATGTAAAGGAGGCATTAGACTTGCAATTTTTTAGGACGATATAATAATGCATAGGAATAATATTGATAATAACACAAATAGATATACATAAGGAAATAAATCTAAATGACTATATTGCATACAATTGTCACAATTGTTGCAACAACAACAACAACAAAGACAACATACTGTATGATAAGCAATTGTTGCCATGGAATTGAAGGACCTGACATTGGTGGTGAATTTAATGTGACAGGCTTTTTCATCTGAAAAGTATGCAGAAAACCTGTAGCATTCACCCTACAGTCATTGAATTTTACACAACGGGCAGTTTACAATGTTAAAGGACATTATGAAAAGTTAAGCGAGTAATAACTAACAATGGCAAATTAAATTAAAGGATAACAATAACACAAATATGAGATAATGCAATAATGCAAAAGTGAAGATTTACAAGCTTTTTAAATTATCAAGGCTTCTGAGAAGTCAGCAAATCCCCCCACTTTTGTTCAAGCCATTTGGAAAAATGCATCCATCCACATCAAGTCCCTCAGAGGCTCTTTAATACTTATTTCTAACATTCATAGAACACATAATGAAATCAGCTTGTTGGCATGAAAGTTTGTGTGTGTGTATGTGTGTGTGCGTGTGTGTGTGTGTGTGTGGAATGTAGCCCAAAGACGATTTATTTTTTTTTGACTGAGGCCCTCTGTTAAACAAAGTTTGCATCTTAAATGTCGAGCCTCAGTACAGCCCAGGGAGCTCATGTTGATGCACGGGTGAACAAGAAAACAATCAAAACTATTTACTTGTGAGTCCACCAGATTTCCCAAAGACAGTGTTTTCCTGCTCTGCAGCACAGAGTCCGACAGCTGCTGGCTTATGGGAGATTGTTCATGACTTTTGACTTTTCCTTTGAAATCCTTGATAATTTTTCATTACATCCTGAAAACATCTGTTTTGCCATTTTATTCATTATCCTATGTAAAGTTACCTTTAAAAACTATTGTAACTCCAGTTGGCTCAATTGAATTCCACAGGTAAGGCAGAACATTTAAAAATGTTTAAAAAACAAAGTGTGAGCTCTGAAAGGCAATTTAACAAAAGTTCAGAGTACAATTAATTTTCTTTATCCATAAAATTAATATATAAAAAAACCCAAAACCAACCTTATTCATGTAGTTGTCCATCATCTCACTCTAAATTCACCCATGTGTTGTAGTGTACTCAAACACTGAAAACAACCTGCTTCAACTCAAGTACTGTGCTGCATAATAATGACAATGTTGGATTGAGATTTTCTTTTGAAATAATGTTAATTTTGATGCATTTTTAGGTCACTGTATTCTTTTATTCTGCCAGATTCTGTTTTCTGGCCAACTTAGTTAATAGTGTAATGCAAAATTATATAATATGGTTTAATGGTCCAATTAAAAGGGAATAAGTTTATGTTTTATATTTTCATTGTAAATGATGCACATAATCATTGCTTTTCAATAAGAGAAATACATTTTGAGATTTCCACCAACAACCTGTGAACAGTGCACTGTATCCCTCTTCAAAATTACTTCATTTGACTTTGAGACAGTTGAATAATTTCACTTCTTAACATTACATGCATTCACCTGGTTGAAAGTCCATGGTATTTATAGTCATCAAACCAGCAGATTCAACGGATTTCCAAATGAGGTATGAGTCAATCTTTGTCATAGTCTTCTTCATTGTTTCTGCTGTCATTACTTGCACCACTTGAGGGCGCCCTCAGTCATCTGGTAGGATTTTAAAAATACATTAGCATGGAAATCTTACAATCTAATAGATCTATGCTAAATTGGACAATAATTTTTTCTTCAAGAATATGATGCTGCGAAAGAAGGTTTCATTCATACAAGAGAATTACATTCCAATTTTCTCAAGGAAGAGACAGATCGTTCCTTGGTTGTTAACACTTATAGCAGAAGTTATCATCAGGGAGTCTGAGAATCTTTTCATGTCCCAGAAAAAAAGAGGAATCATTTTTAGGCCCCGTTTGCACGACAACTTTTTCAAGTGAAAACAGAAAACGTCTGTGGCCTTTTAGGTGTCCGTTTAGACGACAAACCTGCTCGGAGCCACTGAATACAGTTTGAAAACAGTCCGAGTCCATCCCAGAATGAGGACAATGCAACTTTTTGGGAAATGCTGCCACTGTGCACACGAGTCTTGGCCATAGTAAACATTCCTGCTCCCTTTTATATGCTCTCCCTCTCTATCGAGAAACCTCTGGTCTAGGATGTACAAATGAAATGTGACTGCTAGAATATGTAAGCATATTACAACTTGCTGAAAACAGTTGGGAAGCTGAATTTCCCATGAAGTAAATTCCTCTTTACCCCATGTTCCAGCATGTTGTCGAAACAAACAATACAAAGTCTTTTTGTGGAACAACAAGAAACACTGAAAAAGTACTTCGGAAGTTCCATTCCACAAAGCGCCGACAACAACGGCCAGGCTTTGTTATACTTTTACGTTTCCGGTTAAGTCAGTGTGACTCCATTAAAAAAAGACACATAAAAAGCTCCTGCATACCAGTAAGCTCTGCTTATGTTTTATGTTACATCATTTTAGAGCGCCCTTTGGTTGCAGGACTACAGACAACAAGAGGAACAGTAAGCCTTTTAGTTTCGGGGAAGTAATCCCAGGTGGAAAAGTACCCATGTAAAGAGTCCCAACAAAAGCTTAGTCCAAACACTTGCACAATGTTTGTGAAATGCACACAAATGCTTTTGAAATTACACAGGAGTGCCTTGGTAGAATACAAATCATGGTCAGAGTGCAATTTGTTGGGTCCCATCACTGTTCTCTGCAGAAAGGCATCTGTAGCTGTGTTAATGCTCATCTTTTCCACCATCTGCCTGTATGTGCATCCATCTGAAAAGGTCAGACAATTCCCGTAAATTTTCAAAATGTTAAGCCCAGTCAGTCCTTGATCATCTCTCACCGCGCCTGTTAGTCAGCAGCACGTATCTCCCTGAACGGGTCATCCGGGGTCAATCTGCTGATTGTCGTTGGCTGATTACAGCTCCTGTCTTCCCGCGTCGTCTGCTGTCATGTGGTTGCTGGAAAGGCTGCGTGACTGGACTGCGAGCAATCCAGCCTGCCGAGGCGTCCTTGAGCAAGATGGCGCCTTTCTCCGAGCTCTAAACGAGAGTGCTGCTTCGCGGCTGGAGGGTGACTGAAAAGAGAAACTCCCTCGAGGGATAAGCAGCGTGTCACATCATGGCTAATTATCAGTGGCCGTGATGTGCTGATGATGAACACCTGATTTAATTATCATTGAGAAGTATTTTTCCTATCAGCCTTATCGCCGCTCTGAGACGTTCATGTGCGCATAATTTGAATTGTGGAAATGCTATTTTCTCTAAAAAATAACTAACTATCTTTGCCTGAAATTACTTTTTTTTTTTTTTAAAGGATCTATTTACATATTGCATGCTGGCCAAACAAATAAAAATCAAAAAAATGTGAAGATCAAATAACTATGAAGGCGATGCTGCCAGTCAGTGCCTGCATGTGTCCATAATTAATGAAGTAGCGGCACTCTGAAAGCGGGGACGCATGGGTCGAGCTTCGAAAGACTGGCATTGCCATAGGAACCAGCTGCACCCACGCATTCACGGAGGGAAGGCAGGGAGAGTCACAGTGATACGGGGAGAACAAGAGGAGTGAAAAAGAGAAAGAGTGAGGGAGAGATGTGAGGAGTGATGCCTTTGATGTGACTATCAGCCTCAGGTCTCTAATCTCTTGCTTCAAAATATTTTTCTGCTTATGCCATGAGATTTAGCCAGTCCCTCCACATTTCCATGTTCTGTGACGTATGTCCTCGGGCCGCATGGAGACGGGAGTTCAATGAGAGATGAGGGTGTTTTAAAACAAGAGGCGATGTCACTCAGTCCACCTCCTTGTGCGGTGCTGTGTGGAAAGGGAAAGAGATAATACCCCCAGGCCGCCGTGAGCTAGAAGAAGCTGCTCGAGGGTGGAGAAGAAGAAAAACACGTTGTAGGATTTCATATGCGTTGGACATGTGCGGGCCCATGTGTCACATCTTATCAGGCTGGCCAGAGCGTCTTAGCAGCCGCCCGGAGTCTGCTGCGTGGTTACTCTGTCTGTCACATACTGTAGCTTGTTCTCCAACACTGTGGTGTCATTTTGCTCGGCCCGGCATCGATCTCTCTCATCTCGCTTGCCGCGAGCCCATCAAAAATTCCTTTTATCAAATCATCAATTACTAACAAGGCCCGGGCTACAGAACTTTGTTTTTTCTGTTGGCTTTATCAGCTTGTTTGCAGACACGACAGTCATGGTTCAGCTCCAACTGGGTGTAGCTGCAGGATTTCACTCTGGTGTGTAGAATATGGTAATACATGATTTAGGATGGAGTCAGATGGACACTTCTTTGGGAGTCCTTTACAGAAATGGGAAGTAATGGAGAATACTGTGATTACATTGAGTCTGATGACTTTTTACTTGAACTCCCAGAATTAAAACACAAATATCTGTATTTTCCACTCTTAAAACTTGCAAGACAGAGAAAGAAAGTCCATGAAAAGATTCTTCTGTATGTCTTTCACTTTGACATCCCCAAAGAACCAGCAGATCGTTTTCACACCTTTCTCAAAACAGAGAAAAACAATTTTACTCTTTCACTTCACTATTCACAATTCAAAGCGACAATGAAACAGTCAAAGAAGCTGATGGTAAAACAGTTAATTAAACTGAAACTGTGGAAGTTGCTGATGAAATTTGTTGAACTATCTGTATTTTTATAGAAACTGTTTATGTGAACAAAGAATGTGCTTCTCAATGTATTATTAAAATCACCATGCAAGTGGAATCATGATGTGTAATCACTATTGATTGTCATGCCATCTGATTTCTTTCATATGGCATACACGTGCATCCATTCATGCACGGACAAAAGATTCAGACCAATATGTACCGGCACCTGTTTTACTTCTATTTACGTAAATAATGAAAAAAATCCATCTCTGCTCCTTTGGCGCAGACAGAAAAACATCAGGTTTACCTCTACAATGGTCTCCGTCTTGAATATCTAATCTCAGTTCATGTGTGTAGGCGTTTAATCTGATTTTGTCAACTCATTTGTTCTTGTTCACTTCTCACATGTCTCACTTATCTTAAGTGAGTCTTTCTCATAAACACATATCCTGTGAGAAAACAGTGTGTTGGGTTAAGTGTTGACCTTAAGTGTGGGGGAACCCTGGTTTGAATCTCATGCAGGTATTAGCCATGTTTGTGGTGCAAGTCCAGCAACTCGCTTTGGACGACTCTAAAAGAGCTTTTTCTTTCACTTGATCGTTCCCTCGTTCATCATATTTTTGTATAAGTGAACTTGCTTTTTGAATCATATTTCCGTGTTTTGTCATCAGCCCTCTCACCCATCCATCTGTCTGCGATACCTGCTTCGTCCAGTCTTGGGCCATGTGACGGTGGAGTGCTGCAGACACAGGGAAACACGCAAACTGTATAGAAAAATGCTCTGATCAAGCTCTAATCACTCCTCAGCTATGAACAAGCATGAATCAAAATGAATTCTTAAATAATATTAGAAAATCTTACTTTCTTGCAAAAAAATGT
The DNA here is from genome assembly GCA_900302745.1 of Parablennius parvicornis. Taxonomy (NCBI): domain Eukaryota; kingdom Metazoa; phylum Chordata; class Actinopteri; order Blenniiformes; family Blenniidae; genus Parablennius; species Parablennius parvicornis. The sequence goes on along the minus strand of OMNM01003111.1, from coordinate 14,539 downwards.
TCTTCCACATGCCATCTGATTTCTTTCATTTTGTCTGTCTTTCAATTTCTAAACTCATCCTGTCTCAAGAATCACATCTTCCAACTGATCACATTTATTTGATTGGATGTCTTTTCTTCTCATAAAATCTACTTTCATTAATTAATATATTTACATCTAATCCTTCAACCTTGCACCCATATTGTCTTTTTTTTGTAATATGTATTTTGTCATGATCACCATTTCATAGATGTTTTCCCTCATTATTTCTTTAATGTACTTATTACATATTTTGTTCCTGATCAAACTATTCTCCCGTCACGTCACTTTAGCGTAAAGTAACGAGATTGCTCTATGCTGGACGCATTTTTGTCTCTTTTAAATGTCCTTCCACATTCTAATGCCATCATCTAATTTCTGCTTTTCAACTCATCAATCACATTTTATCCAGACGTCTTGAGAATAACGGCTGTTCCGTTAACAGTGGAGTTTATTGCCTCGTCTATAAAAAAAGTAGTGAATGTAGAAAATAGGGAGCAGAATGATGGAAGGAATAAGAGGGGTCAGTGGCGATGATGAAGAGGATGTTGGATGGTATTGTGACGACCCCGCTGACGGGACAATTCGTCAGGTGTACCTATCGCCCGGCTCGCCCGCTGCTGCCTCACTCATTTTCATCGCTCCAACCTGATAGATGGACATGTGGAGTGTGTATTTGTGTCAGCACTGAGTCAACACTGCAGACAGTGCGTGATACGGCGGGTGAGATGATGGCACAGAACGATCCCGGCAAAGTTCTTAGATAATTCTGCATATCGTGTTTTAGCGACACAACATACACACACATACTTAAGGGCACCATCAATTTTACCAACCCTGATCACTTGTTTTTACTCTCCTGAAACTCTCCTTTCTTTCCTCTCGATGCTCCTTCTCTTCCTTGTTGTCATGTTTGGTGAGTTCAAGGACAAAGGAGTGTCGGGCCCCTTTCAGAGATGAAGATCTATGCGCACGCCTTTTTGTGCCATGTTGTGTTTGGCAGAAACAGTTTGAAATCTTTCCCCCTTGAGGCTGAGAGAATGACAAAAACAAATATCAGGAAGGAGATCTGGGCTGTTTGCTTGTCAAAAAGAAACCTTGATATTGTTGTACTTGTCTCCCAGTTTGAAGCGTGTTACCTGACCACCTGCGCAGCCTCATCCCTCAAGTGTCCCACAAATTGTATTATCTCATGTTAGAATGATGTTTGCAGGAGTTTTACAAAACCTGGCTGCTGTTGTTTCTTTGGATCTCAGTCAAAACTGAAAGATCAAATTGTTCCCCTTCATTACTACTTTTCTTATTCTCTTTGACTCCTCTCTGTGTACAAGTTCACATTCACCAACATACAGTATTTCCCCCCACTTGGCCTTCCTCGCTCTCTCTCTCTCTCTCTCTCTCTCTCTCTCTCTCTCTCTCATTCTCTCATTCTCTCTCTCTCTCTCTCTCTCTTGCTTTCTTTCGCTCTCTTTCAACTCCGGGTGTCCAACCCTACCTCCTTAAAAGTGATCTATACCACCAGAGGGGTAATTTGCTTTAGCTCAAATCCTAGATGAAAGTCATTTTTCACCCAACAGAGTCTGCACGGCTACATATTCAAGTGCTATAAGCAATATATTTCACAGAGTTGCGGTGGGAATGGGGGCGAGTAGAGAAGACCAATGGTGGTGGGGGAGTGTTGAGCAAAAGTTAAAGCTAAGAAAGTACTTCACAGTGTTGGAGGCATTTTGGGCCAGTTTGTGCCGGCCAAAATCAAACAAGATAGATATTTTTTGTGTGTTTGTTTTTCCATTGATGAGAATGTGTTAATTAACCGAGGAATGCTTTTGTAATTATTTGTGCAGAGAGAATAATGAGGTGGAGAAACACTTACACATGCATTATTCATTGAGGGGGAACCATTTTATTTAGAACTCAGATATAAAGCCTTGAAAGTGAAACACTGGTCGGAGGTTTTTAACTCTCAACGAGTTGAGTTTTTGCACAGGGAGAAAAAGGCTTGTGTCCAGGTTATGTCTGCACCCTGGCTCTGATTTCACAGTCCACTTTAGTAATGTATGGGCGGTCACAGTAAGTCCACATCATCATACAGGCCTGGAAACAGCTGCTTTACCGCTGTGGTGAAAAGAGTTATTATGGCCTCCTCTCTTCCTGCTTCGGTATTGGCACTCTAGAGTGATGTTGGGCCAAATGACTTTACATATTTAATGTATTGCCAGGGGCTGGAAGGCAACAGGCATCCACTCCTCACATTGTGCACCGCTTGTCCCTCATGGCAGTGAACAGCAGACCTAAATGATGCTGCCGGAGGGAGTCTCCGCTCTGCCCTGGGCTTCTCTGCATGCCATTTTAAAGAACAGCACCGTGGTTTTACGTTGGAATCTGAGAGGAACATTAGAAGATGTGCATGTTCTCCGACTGAGTGAAAAAAAAAAAATCAAAGTGTTGTGCTCCACACGGAGCATCATGACTGAGCTTTGAGCCATGCGCTGCTCTGCGTGGCTTTGTGCTCGCTGGAAGAAGAGAGAGAGAAAGAGAGAGAGAGAGAGAGCGAGAGAAAATAATCTTCCCTTAAGATTTTGATTAAATCAAATGTTCGGCTCATTTTGGCTTCAACCTCGGGTTAAATTTGGGGTGTACTCCGCCCGATATAAAGACGTGCCATGTTTGCTCATGAGTGGTATCACAAACACAGGAGAGGGTGGAGGTGGGAAGGTTATTAGTTCCTGCTTCTCTTATCTCTTCACGGAGAGTGCATATTACAGCGCTATCTCTGAGTGTGCGTGTGTGTTTGCTTTCATGACGCTGTTCGAATGGCTGAACATGTGCTACTCATTTAATCAGCGGTCCTTGACACTCTAAGCTTTTGACCCACCTACCCATACTCATCTGTGTTCATATTCTTATAATTTGAACTCAACCTGACAATAATTCAAGTGTGGCCTTTTAACCAAGTGGCTTCTTCATGTTAAAAGCTTTTTAAATGTAATTCCATTCACTTCGTCCATATATTGTGCTGCTTAACATGCTTCACAGTGGTTCTCAACCTGGGGTCTGGGGCCTCATTAGGGGTCAGAAGAGGTTCACAGTCCTGATCTGATGCTGCCAACATTAGATTTGCTTGCTTTAAAGAATCCAGTGCATGCATGGGAAAATGCCTCTGGGTTTTAATTGGTAAGGAAGTATAGTGAACATGTCTGTCAGTATTAAAACTTTCATTTAAAAAAATGTTGTGAATAAGCATTTTA
>OMNM01003111.1:0-11197 GCA_900302745.1 Parablennius parvicornis | reverse complement strand
TGCTTAATCATTGGCAATAATAGACACTGTTGTCTCTTGTGAAGAGCTTGGGTATTTTTTCGCTAAACTTCAAATTCTTTGTGGTTTACTTTTGGTTTCATTGTTGAGGCTGCATTAACAATACATCTAATATTTAAACATGTTTGCCATTGTGGTGGAGAAGTGGTGTTTGTGTCAGGTTAATGGTTCGGCTAATCAAAGCCTGCACTGGCTTATCGTATAATGTCGTTTTAATGAAGAAGATGTTTGGAGGCCTGGTAATACAGAATTCATGTTAACTCATGTCAGCTGGTGAAATTTGTGCATCATGCCAGCAAGTCCCTTGTGCAATGGCATGAAAATTCTAAACCTGCAAGCAATGAAAGCACTTCATCAATAACAAATTAAAAACTACCATATGAAGTTGCAGCTGTTGAAAAATGGGATTTAATATTATGCAAATGTCAAGGATTATAAGCCAATTTCAAAACTCACACATTAGCAAACACAAATTGCAACAGTATCTGTAATAACTGCTACCGTTTCAATAATGTGGCGAGTATAATTCCAGCTCATGATTGGCCTAATGAATCCAGAGGATACATATTATGGTGCATGTTATTTTGATATGAATGTAAAGTGAGTGCAGCTTGAAGGACAGAGAAACTGAAGCTGATGCTTCTCTGCACAATAGAAAAAAATGCAAGTGGCACTAAAGAAGAATTGACTTGTGGACATGGATGCATTGTTATTTTCAGCTATTAGACTTGTATTCGGTGCGTTCCAAGAATTATTATGTAATAAAGTGCTGCAATTTACACCCCCCTGCATACCCTCATGTACTTTTAGTTCAGTTAGCGATTTCCTCTTGTGACATCGGTATCAACTGATGCAAGAAGCCGGGGATTACACAACACTTATGTATCCCATGTGTGAGATTTCTTTTGCTTAGTTTTTTTTTTTTTTTGAAAACATGAGAGCCATGCTATTTACAGCTTAGGAAATGTGCTTACTGGTATGTTGACAGGGCTCTCGTTGGAAGAATTGATTCTATTATCTCTTTGATGTTTGTTTTTTTTTTTTAAATATTGTTCATAGTGAGATCAGAAAAAAAAGATGCATTTGTTGCTTATAGTCTGAATAATCATTCTGAAACAATATCATACAACACCATCCACCTGGATAAAGCATGAGATCAATTAGATGAACGCTTTTGTTTGTGATTTGACTAATTTAGTTTGACAGTGAATGATCAATCAAACTAATTCTTCTATGTATGGATTATGGTTTCAGCCTCTTTCTGTAGAATTTACACTCATTTACATCTTAGTTGGAAGACAAATTTGCAACTCGCAGATTTCTCTTTCCGCTAAATTATTCATTTTTTTTCATCCTGTCTGTGGTATTTTAAAAGCAATAGCAGCACTTAGTGAAATTTGGAGAAAGATTATGACTTCAATTTTGTTATATATTCAGAAAGTACCTCGTTTTCAAAATGTCTTGATGGGGGATGCGGTTTCCAATTTGTAGTTGTTTTACCAAAATATCCACTTCTACTGTTTAATGTGGACAAAGTTTGTCATGCCTGTAAATAGATGTTAATGTTGCAGTTTTAGAACAGAATTACAACATTAGCGTCTCACTATTTTTCAAAGATTAGAATAAAAGCCAACATTTTTCCTGTTGTGCAGCCCTGCAGAAACAACAATATGCACAACATCCACCTTCACTGATCAGCTGCCATGTTTTAACTGCTTTTAGATCCCTCCTACATGGACAAATGGGGGTAGACGTCTCTATTTTCAACTTCACCTACTTGACCTCTGGCTTGTGGTTCATCCATACTTTAAACACATTTTCTGGCTTTCTAGTCCATACTACACCACGACACACAGTAATACTTGAGCGATGTTCACGGATGAACCTTTTGCATAAGAGTGAAAATGAAAAGCGTCGTTCTTCAGTTAATGTCTCAGAACAGAAAACTAAAATGTACCTATTCATCTTTTACAATAATTTTATCCAAACTAGTTACAGTTGATCACAGGCTAGCAGACAACACAATCATCCACACACTTCTAGTCAATGTAAGGCCCCCAAGTAATATAATGAGCACAATGTTTATCGTTGGGATTCAAACTGTCTGGGTAAAAACTGTTGCGCAAACAGGAAGAACACGCAAACTTCACATAAAAGATGAATCAAACTTTGGTCTTCTTTATTATCTTTCTTTATGTTCAAAATGTAATAGAATTAATAGAAAACACTTTGTGCCACCTTCAGTGTGACATATGGTGTTCTCAACACAAATTTGTTACTATGTTCTACACTAGTACAGAGCGAGTGCCAGCTTAAATACCAGTTTTTCTGTCCGGGATTCATTCATTTTACTGAAGATGTGTCGTAGATCTGGTTCAACTTTGGCACCGGTCCAGGAAAGGCCGTTGTGTTTGTTTTGGTGGAAGAAGGAGTATCAGTGGTTAACTGTAAGAGATGAGCTGAATCGCTCAGCTATGGCTTTGTTATGACTGCAAACTGCTTTTGTTGCCACTGAATCTCTCCCCAGAGGTGAACATGATCCAGGCAGCAATTACACCGCTCTCACTACGCCACCAAGGAGACAATTTGGTAAGATATGAACGTAATTTCTAGGGGACAGAGACGCCTTGAAACACATTTTGGGTTAAAAGTATCTCACAATATGGCTTCCACACTAATCTACTATCCTTTTCAGTTTTATTGCTTTGCCTACAGTCTGATTGAATTTTCATCCTTTATTTGGAATTTGAGGAGCATCTGAAGTTCTCCTCAGCGTCTCCGGCGGCCCTGAGTGGAGCATTATGGTAGCACTTCAGTAAGTGTTAAAAACACAAGTCACACACAGTCTCTAATACATCAGGGACTTGCAGCATATGCAGGAAATTGAGTTTGGGCAGAGATGAGCGATTTGTTGTCTTTTCCAAGACACAAGCCACTGTGTGAAACTTTTGATTTCAAGTGGCTCTTGATGGGAGTATCAATGCCTGGATGAATGAGATTTCACAGAGTTCCTGCAAACAAACACAAACACTCTTACACACACATTATGTACAAGAACCAGATCCTGTGCTGAACCAAGTGCTGCATTTGAGAATTATGAGGAAAGGTAAAAGTAAAAGCAAGTAAGTGCCACTCTAGGCCTGTAACAACCAATAATGGAATAATTTTGGCTATTCAAAATTTGATAAAGCCAATAAAGTGAAAATTAGTATTGCAGTATTGCAGAGTATATCTCCTCAATGAATGGATAGAAAAACTGCGCTATCCACTATTCATATATTTGTTAAATAAAGTGAATAAAACATGTAATAAAAAGCTTACATTTCCAAGGAAAGCAGCCAGCCTATGTATTATTGCAATACTTGCTGCAGTTATTACGTTTTGAACAAATTATTTTTAAACGCTACTCTTATGTAGTAACTCATTTGTTTATTCATAATGACATTATTTATGCGTATTACATTCAAATTATTACATAACTAGTTATTATGTTGTTAGCCATTATTTCATTATTGGTTACTTCAGTACCCGAATGGACTTTAAAGATAGTATAGATCAAAGACAAAGTCAGCAACATTCAGCAAAACTGTAACAGAACCTGCAACCTTGACCAGAAAAAAAGCAGCAACAGAACTAGGTGAACTACAAATAAATTGACAACATCATGTAGGTGACATACATGGTATCTTTCTTAGTTTAGAGATCCCCAAAGTTAAAATTGCTGAATGTAATTTCTTACTTTATCAAATGTCATTTATAATACTGGTAGTAATCATGACTCAATGAAATCTGATCAAGGCAGAAATACAGAATATATGTAGTTCAATGAAGGATGAGAAGAACTGACTTGTCACAATCAATACTGGACAGGAGCAGCGATGGTAAAGCTGATTATTAACTGAGTTTTGATGCCATTACAAAGCAGGATGTGTTAAAAACAGAAGATTTCCCTCTCTAAATGTATCCGTCATTCCACTGAAATATCCATTAGTCTTGGATAAATGCTTGCAATTCCTTCATGAATGTTGGAGTTCTAGTTCAATTTGTATTATCATTTCTATTATAATATAATTTTTGGAGCCTTTTAATTGCTTTTATGGAATTTGAACCACAAAATTCGAATAATTTTTTTTTTACCTTCTTTGAGGTAATTGATGAATCGCTTGTGATTTTAAACGTGCGTGCGTGCGTGTGTGTGCTTGCCCTTTGATGGTCTCACCCATATCGCGCCAGCCTCACTACATTGATCCTGAAGAAAACAAAATTTCAATTTCTCTTGCATCAATCAATAAATTAACTATTTATATTTACTAACAGGAGTAAACATTGAATCCATACAAATGATTAGATACACTATTTAAGTTGAATATACTAAGAAAAAAACCCCCAACAAAATCAAAGTATGGTAATAAAATTAACATGTAACAGGGTTGTGCAACTCTGGTCCTCAAGCTCCGCCGTCCTGCATGTTTTAGACTACTGCTTCAGCACACTTCAATCTAATGATGATGATCTCAACAAGCTTGTAAAAAAAGTATATTAAGGAGGCTCTCATTGCAATCAGGTGCGTTGCAATTGAGAGAGACCCAAACTATGCATGACTGTGGCCCTCGAGGACCGAGGACTGTCAGGTCATCTAAGACTATCCATCAAAACTTCAGCTGTTTGTGTTTTCAAACTAACTTTCCCCATCATCACATTTTCAATGATTGTGGGACTCTTTGTTGTGAACTTCCTCTATAAACTCTGCAGTCAGCCCGTAGTCACACAAAGTCTTGTGTGTCTGCTTAGAGTGATCTTCCACCCACAGAAACACACTGCTCACCTCAGGCTTCTTGAATTTGGACAGCCAGCATCAGGATTTGCCTAAATGTCCCCGTTAACATATTCTCCACCCAGTTCTGCATGGTGCTGTGTGATATGCCAGAAATGAGGGTTTTTTTTAAGTTTCTGATGTACGTGTGATGACAAGAGTCGTGCTGAGGTAGTCCTTGTTGCTTAAAGATATAAGATTAATAATGGGAGACGAGCCAGGGCTGGATGTATAATGACGATACACAGCCTTTGGATAGTAGAATGATTGTACTGCCCCGTGGACAGATTTAACTTCAGTGCCTCGCCGTGACACACTTTGAAGGTAAAGTCTGACATATGACAAAAAACGAGAGTGAAAAGGTTGCCTTGCCTCCCAGACACTGACATCTCTCTGATGTTTGTCGCTGTGCAGAAGATTTTTGGCGGACTAAGGAGGCTGACTACAGGAGTAAAAGGGTTACATTCTGACTTCCATAACATTTAAATGGTCTGACATTTATTTGAAACTAGAAATGATTGAAAAGAGTCGCATTAGTTCCCTGTACGTCACAGTGACATTTGACAGTAATGTAACTCATACACACCAAATTAGTTTTCAGCTTGTAAAAGTGAAAAAAAAAAAAAAAAAATCTTTTAATGTAACACATGAAAAGAGATCAGGTTGAAATGGCATCTCCTGTGGGATTTATGTGAAACAGCTCTATCAAACACTGTAAAATTAATGATTTCTTCATTTTGAAATGAACTCATCAAATCAAAGGCGTGCTTTGATCACTCCACTGTATTGGAGAAAACACATCTGCACGATGTCTCACATTGCTGTGGGATGCTAATGACGAATCTATAATTAAATGACTGATCACTGGGTTATAATATCAAATACTTGCTGGTTTTGAATCCCTGAGGAAGGGGACATAAGTTCCATGATTGCTTGAAGCAGGATGGGAATCCATTCGTTGCAACTGAGCCATAAACGACCCCTGTAAACAAGAGCAGCAAAATGAACTATTATTTGCTGCTGTGATGTGGAGTGCTCACCATTTCTCAATATAAATTCTGTGAAAAAATTTGTTAAAACTCATTTGCCTATCTCCCAGTTGTGCAAACCACAAGTTTTTCTTTTGCAGCCTCAAGCTCAGTCATTGCTGTTATATACAAAGCATGTAATAGAAAAAAATGTATGAATTAATTAATGAATTAATGATATAAAAAAGTATTTATTTGTAAAATGTACATAGATATTTATCTTCTGCATTTAACACAATTCAATAGACCAACTGGCAAAAAGTGTAGCATTTAAGGTAATTTATGGGCCTTGTTTAAGGAACCACAGCTGATGATCAGGCAGGTTGAAGGATTTAACCAAACTGCAACAATTACAGGGCTCCACTTTTCAGTTCAGTTTAGACACCAAGCTACGTGTTTAGAGTCAGCATCAGGGCATCACAGCGTCGAGACCACATTTTCTCAGAGGGTGTATTGCAGGCCTAGGCATTGTAAAGCCTGAGGGCAACAGACGGTCTTTTGTTGTCCCAGCCCCACTTGTGTGAGGTAATTATTCAACAAATGACAGTTTGAGTAACTGATGTTCAAAGTTCATTATTGTTGGCCACTTCAGGCTTTTGGTTGGCAGACAACTAATTGAACCCCCAAAAAATGCCTCAAAAATTGTTGAGAAAAAAAAAAATTGGCAAGACTTTAAGATCCATTAATCCATCTTCGATTTCACTTTATCTCATTTAGAGTCGCAGTCCACAGGAGCCAATTTGAGCTGACTATGAGTAAAGGCAGAATACACCCTGGACACACAGAGAGAGAGGAACAATCCCACACACTCTCACACCAGTGGGCAATTCAGTTGCCATTTAACCTCACAGGGAGGGTTTTCGATTGTGGGAGGAAACTTGGACATGAACATGCAAACAGAACATGCAAACGTCACTCAGAAAGGCCTGGCCAGTTTTTAAACCCATAAGAGCAAGGCAGGAGGGCTGGCCACTGCGTCACTGTGCAGCCTCTATGTCAATATCAATTATGCTCAATATTATAATTTTTTTATCAGTATTTATAAAAAGCCGTGAGTTATATCTTTCGTAATGTATAACAGCTTGTTATTAAATTTATGATCTCTGAGTCTTTATTGGACAGTGGGCTGTGGTTAGTATCATAGCCTCGCAGCAATGTGATCCGGAGTTCAAGTCTGGTCTTTTGGGTGTTTTTAATGCAGAGGTTGCATGTTCTCTTAATGTGGACGTTGGCTTCTTTTCTCCCAGAGTCCAAAAATATGCATTTGAGGTTAATTCTCCAAATTATCTCAAAAATTGCGAGTGTGAATGTGTTGCTGGGATTGGCTCCATAAGGAATGTTCTGTTTATTTTTCCTGACAACGCAGTTGTTTATTATCCTGCAATCTTTAATATATACATCTTTAGCAGAATATGAAATCTGAGCAGTTTTCTCCACTTTTTGATTTTATGAGCGGTTCTTGTAAGGTCGGGGAGCAACATTACGTAAATTCTCAGGCATCTTCTAAAACAGCTACACCCCATATTGCCGTGACCCACAGTATGTGAGTACTGTCCGTGCTCAGGTCTATCCCAGAATACTCCAGTCTCTGTGGAAAACATGCAGCGTGCTTCTGCATGCGTGCTACAGTTTCAGAGCGTACGTACATGTCTTACTTAATACATTTCTAATATACACTCCACATCTACAGCCTACATCTTTGAAAAATTGAAGAATGTTTAATGATAAGTTGCAAGGTAGTGTAATAATGCACCAAATCACCTCTAAAAGAGACCATTAAGTAACTTCTCTCTCTCTCTCTCTCTCTCTCTCTCTCGGTCTCTCTCTCTCTCTCTCTCGCTCTCTCTCTCTCAGTGCAGGCTATAATTAGAGCTCAGAAAATAATGAGCTTTAGCAAAAAATGTAGCCACTTCAGAAACCATCACCTCTGAGTTGTTTGTGTTGTTGTAGAAGCATTGAAAGGGTGGTTGTTTTTCTCTGTGAAATCCTATAAAAAGGCTTCATCGGGGTGCTGTATCCCATTCTACCTGTTGGATCCTCTCATGGTTTTTCAGAGGGAATGCAGAAGAGTCTGTTAGCTGCAGCTGACCTGGAGGTCATTGCTCGCTGTTTAAGTCGTATCGTTGGCAGGGCCATTCAAGGACAGTCACAGACTTGACCTGAAGCCACTCCAGTGTTGTCTTGGCTGTTCGCTTTGGGTTACTGTCGTCCCGCTGTACTTTGAAGCAGGTTTTCCTTCAGGACTTCTGTGAATTAAGCTGCATTCGTTCTCCCTTTGACTCTGATGAGTCTCACCCTCCCTGTGGCTAAGCAGCACCATGATTCAGTGTATAGTGACGGTATTAAGAGGGTCTGGTGTTCCGCCCTAATAGATCCCTTTTTTTAACTCGTCAAACAAGCGAATCAAAGCACCAGCTTGGAGTTTGTCCAACAGCTGTTTGACAAGCTCAAAGCGAACTGTCACATGTCTTAGTGATATCTGCCCCGCTGCTCTGCCGAAAAGGTCATCACTTTGGCAGCTTGTTCAAGCTCTGCAGAGGACGACTGCAGCTCTGCTCATTGATCACAAGCTCCCTGGTCAACACTGACCTTGAACCTGCATCCATTTACTTATAGCTTCATATTTCTCTCCATCTCCATTTGAAATCACGTATCTCTCAGGGCAGTCATAATGACTCAGAACCCCTAGAAGACCAGATGTCCTTCAACACTGCCTTCACTTGATATGAACATCACAAAGTCACATTTTGTTTGGACAATTATCACTTTATACCTCAGTAATGAGTAAAGTAACTAATTACTATTTTAAAATTGGCGACACAGTTCCAATCACTGGAGTTTGAAATATTGCATTTGCTGTAACTTTTGTCAGAATTGAGAACAGTTGGGTAATTTCAGAGGCCTTTTCTGTTTTCAATTAGCAGAAGCTGCCATTTTCACTGTCAATTAAATTTCTCCATAGTTACATCTACAAATGCCTCCGTTTCTTGACAATAACATTTAGGACGTCCCACTATAACAGTATTGTTCAGACACATGTATAGCCTGGTGGTGAATTAACAGTGTCAACATCAGCTAATCTGCTATAAGTATTTTTATGTCTGCTCCAAATTCTCAGCTGTGTTTTACTCGCTTATTTTGGTTTGTCATTGTTTCTTAAATCTGTATTGTACAAGAAATTGTAGCATCTAAAGTTTAGAGTAGAGTTGTCAAACATTTTGGTTCAAGGGCCACACTCAGCCCAATTTTACCTTGAGACGGCCGGACTGCTAAAATAGTAACACAATAACCTTTAAATTTGGGTCCAAGTGTTGCCTTTTGTCCTCGACTCAAGAAATATTTGAAACTCTTCCCTCATCTAAAGCCAAACAGACAGCTTTTATAATCCATGTGCACATCAGTGTAGGAAATGAGAGATACAACTAAAAGTCACATGACAGCTACTTTTGCATTGCCAGTGTCCACGTATATTTAATTATTGTTAACATAACCAGTAATCAAATTACTTATTAATTGTAACTTACTGAACACCAGCGACAAGTATACCTATGATAATTAGTGCTTTCCTGGTCACATTAAATAATCACAGTTTTTTGTCGAGGTCACCGCACTCATCGTAGTGTTTTTGTGTCAAGACCTTTTCATTATTTTTGAAACACATATTTTCTTTGCTTTTAATTCCAAAAATGTTCCACAATGCAATATGTCATTCAGGTGTCCGGCTGCAGTTCATTAAACATCGCTTGCAAATTTATAAATGTCATTACTGGAAAGCCCTGAGACTGCCCTCCAGACGTTCGCTTAACATGTTCCAGAATTAATTTAAACTCCACACAAATTCTCACACTATTTGTAATTGAAAACATAAAAAAGCTCACTGATGTCAGGTTTCTTGTCCAGTGATTTCTTATTGTCCAAGAGGAGCTTTTTCCTCCACTCTTACATCTTTTATTCTACATTTTGCACTCTGGCCTGAGCCTTTATTCTCTGAAGGCTCTCATCTCCAATGTCTCTCATCTCTCAGCGAGCTCTAAGTGCCAGGTTCAAGTGTACAGCTTCATCCCCTCTGTAGTCGTTAACGCCAGTAATTGGAGGTTAAATATCTCTCAAAATCTATAACACCATGCATCTTGTCTTTGTCGTCAGCATTTTTGTTGTTGCTGTTGTTTTCATCCTTGCAGCAGACTGACCCAAGGAAGCGAAAACAAGTTGCCTTCATCACTCCTACACACTTGTACACACTTCCACACAACAACAGGAATCACTTAAAGTGCCCCAGTTACAAAGCAGAGGCCAAGATTCTGATGGCCTGATAGCTTCTGATCACCGGCTCCCTCCATCATCTGAGTGCTGACACACTCCTGTAAGCCCCAGACACCCGAACACTGCACCAAAGAGCGACTGACAGCAACCACACAATACTCTCCAACCGACTGCGCACTCAAACCCTTTTTTAGTTTTGAACTAAACTCCTCCGTCTTCCTCTCCTCCCTCTCATCTGTCCTCTATTGTCCTTTTCTGTCCTTCCCTGTTGTGTGCTGTTCTCTCCATTTTTTTCAAACATAACTCATCCTCTGCCGACTCATGACCCCGCCAGAAGGATTTGTCTGTCTTATATCCGGCCGCAGGATAAACAGAAGTGGATAGGGAGCTAGAAACAGAGATGGTGAAAGGGAAGTTTTGTAAGAGTGCAGATGCACTGATTGAAGTGAGTCCTTGTTCCTTTTGAACATATACTCTTTATAGTGATGAAGAGGAGGCGGACGAGTGAAGGTGGAAAGGGGAAGAAGGCTGGAAGAGTGGGGAAGTGACAAAAAGCATGCTGATTGTGACCGAGAGCGGCGGGAGAGTGGAAGGGAGGGGGGGTCGTTTTCAGTGCAGTACGCTGATGAGGGAAAGAAGTGATTGAAGAAACACTTATGCATAGTATTACTCACATAGTGAGAAGGTTTGGCTATTTTGAGATACCAGTCTTTTTATAGCAATTACTTGTTTTTTTTTTTTGGTCCAGTCTTTATGTGACAAAGGATGCATACCTTGAAGATATTAAAAGACCATCGTAAATATTTCTTTCAGCTGATTATTGGCGGATGTCTGGTATACTCACAACTAGCCATAGCAAATAAAAGAGACAAACACACATAGTGTACATATGCAATAGCAAAAGAAAGTTTTCACTGCCCACTTTTCCACCTTATAAATCTAATGAATGCTTGTCTCTCAGGCTAGAATATATGACTCAGGTAATAGTTTTGTGTTTTTTGTGCTCCAATAATTTAAAGTAAAATTTTTATTGCATTTAATGGCCCAAATGATAGTGACCTTATATTTAGCCTTA
>OMNM01003107.1:12245-23789 GCA_900302745.1 Parablennius parvicornis | reverse complement strand
ATGTTTCCACACTTGAGTATTCATTAGACTATACTTGAGTTGCAAACTTGTGCTATACTTGTGGAACATGAGCAATCAACTATTATCATTAATTATACATTGTTTAAAATGTCCCCCTAGTCCCATCCACCACCAACAACAACTCACTGTTTTCCTTTGACAAAATGTCTTTGAAAACAGATATAAGCTCTGTTCTCATTGATATAGTTGCTTGGCCTACTTTATCAGTTCTTGCTGATTATTCTATGTAAGAGATGTCCAAAAAGCTCCTGAGGCAATGAGTCTGAGATACCATGCGGAGGTGGTTTCTAGCGCTGGACTACAATCTTCTTGGCTACAGATAGACCTGACAGACAGTTTAGTTTTTTTTTTTTTTTTTTTGTGCCACCTCAGTGAGAGAAAGATAAAAATGATAATTTAGGAGATGTACCACAGGATCAATCAGTACTGCTATTCCAATTAGACCTACATAGAAAAAAGAAAGAAAGAAAGAAAAAAACATTTTCCAAAAATTTTAAATGGCATGGCATTGTCATACCTCAAGAATAACGTAAGCAACAGTACTATGAGGGCAGAAAGAACAGTTTGGGTCAGTTTGGTGAATAATTCTCCATGTAAGACAAGGTTTAGGATAAAATCTGAAATTAACGTATTGATGATTTGTGTTTTTGGAGACTACTACGATTGGAAATGACACAGGCAGAAGATATTAAGATGATGTACCAAATGTTTCTCAGCTTTTATTTACATTTGAACAAAAACTAACACGTGCAAAGTATTCATACCCTTCCCAATAATCTATAGAAAAGTCAATGAAGGCTTTTTATCCATTTTGCATGTCTCCACTGGTATTTTTATCCATTGATCTTTATCGATGAGCTCCAACTCTTTCAGGCTAGACAGTCTCTTTGCCATCACCCTGATCTTTGGCCTCATCTGAAAAAGTAGCGTCCTAGTTGATCTGTGTCCGTGGAACCCAGAAGTGTCTAATGGACTGACTGCATTGAGACATTGCCACCAGCAGAGCCCAGATTCACCAGGATGACATTGGTGGTGATCCTTGGATTCTTTTTTTTCACATCTGTCACTATCGTCATGACCAGCACAGGTGTCCCTTTTGGCCTCCTACCATATCCTCACAGATTTTCCATGGTGTAGAACATCGTGTATTTTTTTAGTAAGACTTTGAAACTGAAGTCACATGACCTTGAAAACATTTCGATGTGGCCTTCAAGCCCTTTCCTTTGTCTTCCCTCTCCACACACCATTTGCAGGGAGAAGATGTAGAAGATGAAACAATTGTTTCCGATGAGTGGGCATAATTAGAATGCGTTAGAACAGCCTGCGGTATTTGGAATGGTAGAGAATTTTGGATCTTCCCATACACTGTGACCATTTTCAAAGGGTATGAATAAATTTGGACATGCCACTTTTTTGTTCAAATGTAAATAAAAGCTGAGAATTTTTTTTTCCACAATGATGCCTATATATTCTTTTTATCTTTTGGGAGAAGCATGTGTCATCTCCGGTCCAATTTTATGTCAACATTTGCCCTGGGGTATGAATAATCTCGCACATATATTTGTCTTGGTGCACACTGTGTCATACTTAGGGTCCTCTATTCTTTTCTATTCTGTATTGTAAGTAAGTATTGTTTTGGGGTTATTGTTTTTTTTCCTTGTGACCGCTACAAGTGTACAATTGTTGGAAACGTACTGTTTTGTTTTACCTATAACTCCTGTTTTTTTCTTAAATAACTATATCATCTCTGATTTCCCTCCTAGAACCATATTGGAAAATAGCATGCTGAAGACAATTGGCGCATATGCCTTTGCCAACCTATCCCGGCTTACTCTAATGTGAGTATACTATTTTTATTTGTTTGTAGGACTACTTTAATGGGAGGGTTCAGGGTAGAAATATAAGGAATATGTGGATAGAGCGCCAGTGGAGATGCATGCCCCAAAGGTACAGCTATTGAAGGCATTTGCACACATTTGCTATGGTCCGTTGTCACCCCAGTCGGTTTTTAAAAGCTGCAGCATATGCCATATTTCAGCCCCCTGTGTGTTTAGTCTCTGTAAAGGAACACCAAGAGCTGGAAACTCTAACAGACATAGTTGAGTAATATGTTCATCGGGGTGGCAGAGACAAAATATATCAGTGAGCAACTGTGACTGAAGGTCTGCTTACTTAAATGTTATGCTTCATGTCTCCCCAGCATAATATCTCAACACGTCGCTTTGAAGAGTATTGGAGCTTTTGCTTTTTACAACCTTTCTGAACTCCTTGAAATGTAAGTACAACTGGCAGGATAATAACAGTGGTGCAACCCTGTCATTCCAGGATCAGTGACTTTTACGAATGATTACATGCTTACTGATTGTGCTTCTTTCAGACACATAACCAAGTCAATACGCCTGACCTACATCAACCCAAACGCATTCACCAACCTTGTGAAACTTCGGATTTTGTGAGTACTGAATGAAAATTCAGCTTCTCCTTTTCTCTTTTAATGAAATGATTGCGAGTCCAACATGAGTTGTGGATGACAGGCCTACATCTGAGGGCAAATAAATAAATCATTTTTATACATCAAAAATAAGATTTTTGTTTTCACTTAGTAAGATGCGTTTCATTTATTTCTCACACATAAATTTCTGTTTACATCCTTTTCGATTTAATGAAAGTACTAATGAAAGACTTCTAAGAAAAATGCACTCTAGTTATTTTGCAGGCATTCATTCATTCATTCATACATTCAATTCGATGGTGTCTTTCACCACTTCAGTTGTTGATTATCTGAAAAATGATTTTCTGATTATTATCTATTCTCTGCTGCTTGTATGTTGTTGATAAACTGAGTTTCTAAACACCTGTCTAATTCAGCATCATCATCTGATTTTATGTGTAATTCAGAGAGATCACACATAAATTGTATTGAAACTAAAAGCCTACTTTTATAATTGCAATTTTACAGGCGATGGAACATTTTATTGCAGCTCTATTCAAATTATTCTGGAATCTATTCCCCTGTTAATCTATATTTTGGTGTGTACAGCATGTGCTACGTATTGTGTGTGCGTGTGTGTGCATGCGTGCGTGAGTTTTCAGGTGTTATAACATGAATGTAGTGACATTTGGTGATTAAATCCTTTTAATCACAGGATCATCTCCAACACCGGGCTGAAAACCTTCCCAACCTTCTCCAAGATCCGCTCTATGGCCCTCAACGTTCAGCTGTAGGTCTCAGTGCAATATTCAAATGAGCTGCAAATGAGATACACACCCACACACCCACTATTCCCACACGCGATGGAATTTATAGGCTATGGTGTGCACACAGATTTAAATATGCCCTAAAGAAATCACACCATCAGACATCTAACGCTGCAGTCAAACCCTGCACGCTCGCTGAAGTCCTTACACAACAGAATATCAGCAACACAAATCATGCCTCCCTACAGTCTCTCTTCCCTCGCCTTTGAAAAGTCCATGTTCAGACTATCTGACATCAGCTTCACAGAGAAAGTGGGTTTATCAGAGGCGGGATCAAATATATTTCAGCAGCATAAGCGCATATATCTTCTGGTGTCTTGCTCAAAATGTTCTTTGGCCATTTAACTCTCCCGTATTTGTGGTTTATTGAAATGTTTTTGATCTTTGTGCTGTTTCAGTAATCTGGAGGATAACAGCCACATAGAGAAAGTCCCTGCCAATGCCTTCAGAGGCCTCAGCACTCAAACCATCATGGAAATGTAAGGGATTCATCACATTATTGAGAAGCTCACCATACTCACACATATTCAAGTGGGCACTACATGCACATTGGTGAATGTTCCCTGAAATGCTCCCTGCCCTCTTTGCTGAGTGTATGTTCTCCTACTTGTCTGCTTTTTTTTTTCAGTTTCTAACACTTTTGCCTCTGTGTATTGCCTTTCATGCTTCCCCCCTTCAGCTGAAATCTGTGCACTGAATCATGCTCTGACTGAAAAGTACTCTAATTTAGCTTTAAGTGTTTGTCATCAATTGCTTTTCTAGGTGAATAGTGACGGATAAGATCAATGGCAGAGGGCTCATTAGGCACATCTGTTCAAGTACTATAATGCAAATTTAATTAAGATGTAATTTATTTAAGTAGTTCTATTTTAAGCCAAATCACACTGCAGTTTCGATCCATTTCAGATAATGTTTGTACTAAAATGATACCTGCAATTCACTTTAAGGATTAAAATAAGATTTAAGCTTTTGAAATGAAAATAATTAGTCCAGTCTAAAAGCTTAGAATATATATTGCATTTTTTAAGAGAAAATCAATGATTTAATGCTTTCTGGTCTTGTCTGTGCTTGGTTAAAAAAAAAAATAGACCTGTTAAGACTTTAAAGCTGTTGTTAAAACTTTAAAGCGTTTGCTCTCTGCTATTGGAATCCCAAATGTAATGTAAAAGAATTTCTGTTGTAAAACGTTATTATTTTACACTTTCGCATGTGGCCTGGAAACAGTCAGAAGCGACCCATCATTCACTGCCTAAAAGTAGCTCAATCCGCCTCTCTGCACTTCTTAAACGCAACAAAACTGACGACTTTCTGGGTGTTTCAGTGCGTTCAAAAATGTGGAAACACCAGGAGATGTTTGTGGGGGATGACTGCTTGGCCCAACATTTGCCGGGCAAACAGTCAACTACAGGAAGTTGCTCGTTGTAGCCAAATAGCTGTCTGGCAAATAACAGTTTGTCAAAATATTTTTTTTTTTTTAAATTCCATTTAGTTTTTACACTTCCTCCGGAAAAAAACAAACAATTTTATAACTAGTAGGTGGATTTTATTTTTTTTTTTCAAACCCTGCCTTGCTGTTTTGATGTTTTCTCTTTTCCATTTTTTGTACTTTGAGCTGCTCACTTGCAACAGTTTCTTTTAAACTGTGCTAATAATGTGTCAGCAAAACTACAGCTTTCCACTTCAGTCTGTTTATCTGTGCTACACTTTGAAAAGCAGGGCGTATACATGTGAAATTTCAATTTTTCCAAATAGCCAACAAATGCAATGCAGCATTAAGAGTCTCTTTGGATAAAAGGCAGAATAAGAAAGAGCTCATTTACAATTTACTCGTGATTTTGTGCTGAAGTCCCATGAATTTGTTCAGTTTTACTGACTGGGAACAAAAGAGGTGCAAACACTAAAATTAGCACCGTTCCAATAAGTTTGCAGTTGGGGAATGTTCTGTGATGGAGCCGCATGACTCTAGTTTGGCTTCTCTTTCTAATGACAGACGGCTTTCCAGAAATGGCATCAAGGAGGTGGCAAATGACGCCTTCAATGAGACAAAGATGTCCAGATTGTGAGTCACAGGCAGAAACACAATCGCAAACAGACAAAATACAGTGGAAAAAATATCAGCTCACATATTTCATTTCTTTCTTTCTTTCTGTCTCTCTCTCTCTCTCCATCTAATGTTTTTTTTCTTAGGTTCCTAAAAGGCAACCAACAGCTTACTCACATCAATCCCAACGCCTTTGTGGGTTCCAGTGAGTTGGTGGTACTGTAAGCATTACATCCAACAGTAACACATGTAGACATGATTCACTCTCTTAATCATCTTTTATTAAAGTCAAAAACATTGAGGAAAATCTAAAAATAAAGTGACATGTGTGGGAAAACGTAGAGATTCTGAGTAAAATATGCGTGTTTATTCTCCAAAGAGGCATGTTTGTTATTTTGTTTTGTTTTTTTTGGGGTTTTTTTTCTATTTGGAGGTGAAATCAGATAAATGTGATGGTTTCTTCTGAGCTTTCATCCTCGGGTTTCATCGCCTGCAATTATCACTTGGCAATCAGAAAGTGTCTTTTATCCAATGATATTTCTGGCTTGTTTTCATGCATGACTAAAATCTTGAATCCCGGTTTGTCCAATCAAAAGTAATTGTTGTTTTTTTTTTTCCATTTACTGATCCCCTTTATACTGTAGATAGCAAACAAAATTCCCTCAGTGTTAAATCCCATTTGCTCCTGCAGGGACATCTCACATACCGCCCTCAGCACTCTGCCGCACTCCATCCTCGGAGACCTCGAAATGCTGATCGCAGAATCCGCCTTCCATCTGAAAGAACTTCCTCCTCTGCAGTTCTTCACCAAACTGAACCGTGCCAATCTCACGTACCCGGCGCACTGCTGCGCCTTCGACAACATGCATAGGAACAGGTACGTCTGTGCCGCTGCTCAAAAGATCCCTGTACACACATAATTTGAGAAAATCGTACCAGATTTGGTAGAATACATGCTCTTCCTCGCAGTAAGTTGGGATTTGTGAAAGACTCGGCCCTGCTCTCATATCTCACAATTAAAGGTGATGCCACAGTCAGAAATAAGTCGGCTCAGCATCAGAACTGAAAGCAGCACACTGCTCGCCTGCCACTGTTCATGAGCATTAGAACCGACTTTCAGCATCTGTAAAGCTCCTACTTCATATCAGATAATCTTTTCTTTGGCTCATTTCAGTGTTTAGATCATTTAGATTGCATTCATCATTCCAGTTGTGCACACAAGCAAAGCAGAGTAAATCTTATGCAAACATTTGCAAATATTTACAAAGATAAATGGACTGGGGGAGCTAGTTGCAATTGGATGTGCCAGTATGTTGTATTAATTAACAAGCAAAAGGCTCTTTCTTCCCCAGGCAATAAAGCAATTTCATATGCAGATCTTTTTTTCTTTTTGTATTTCTTATAAGGCAGTATAACTTGATTTGTATTTATTTCATACTAGATACACTAAAATAGACAACAGCAACTCCCTAAAGATGACATTTGAATATCACAAACTTAAACTTGTACCTCAAACAAGATATGATGTAAAGAAAATAATTTTGCTTACAGATCTGTTTTGCACGTCTTATGTGTTGCGTTGTGCTAGGTCCAAGTGGCACAGCATATGCGCCCACCCTAAAGCTAAGGATGACGAAGCGTTCTACTGGGACAGGTGCTCCAACTCCACCTCCTTCACCTGCAGCCCACCGTCAGACAAATTCAACCCTTGCGAGGACATCATGTCCCCCAGCCCTTTACGAGTGCTCATCTGGATCATCTCTATTCTGGCACTGCTGGGCAACGCAGTGGTTCTCTTTGTATTATTAGGTCAGAAAAGCTCATGTTATGTCAGGTTTTTTTACTGTTTTTAAAGGTACCATATATTGGAAAGTTCACTTTATAGTGGTTTTCTGAGTGTAGTATGTGTCGCCATAGCCTGCGAATGAGGCTCCAGAAGTGAAGAAAATCTGTCATTTCCCTCACGTGCTTCTTTCACCTTTTAGAGAGCGTGTGTTCATACAAGCGAATCACAGATTTTCCCTTCATGACATCAACTGGGGAGATAACCCCTCTGGCAGGGGATACTCCCTTTGACCCTCCAACACAGATGAGCTCTACCATATAAAATTACAAGCGGGCACCATTTTTTTTCTCCCTGAGAGGAGCTTGCAGTAGGCCTGGACAGACAGCTCGTTAGCATGTAAAGGTACAGACACAGAAACAGACTGTTCTCAGTAGAGCTCACTGGAGGGAATTTTAGACTGGCTGAAATTCAGAACCAATACTGGATTTGGCGCTTTTTAATACACTGTGAATATATTGTTGTTGGACCTCTGACACCAATGGGAAATTGTTAGCAAACTGTGTAACATGGGAGCTTTATGGCCTGCCTCACTGCATTTTTGAAGCAAATGTCGGGTTTTTTTAAGTTTTATGTGGAAGTCAGATGCTACTGCTTGAATTTCCAATACTTAATTCCTAAAAAGTGATTTTTTTTTTTTTCTGGTAACATACATGTACTTCTACTTCATGACTTTGTGCCATTAGGCAGCCGCTCCAAGCTGACTGTTCCTCGTTTCCTCATGTGCCACTTGGCTTTCGCTGACCTCTGTATGGGCATCTACCTGGTGGTCATAGCAGCGATGGACATGCTCACTCGTGGCCGGTATTACAACCACGCCATAGTGTGGCAGATGGGGTTTGGCTGCAAAGCGGCGGGCTTTTTCACGGTATGTATGTGTGCACGGCGCACAAAAAAAGATAACAGCGACAACGCTCGGCAACGTGCACATTCAAATTGGGAAGTGTGGTCTCTGCAGGTGTTCGCCAGTGAGCTGTCGGTGTTCACGTTAACAGCGATCACTGTGGAACGCTGGCACACCATCACTCATGCTCTGCGGCTCGACCGCAAACTTCGCCTCAGACATGCTTGCATGATCATGACCGCAGGCTGGATCTTCTCCCTGCTGGCTGCATTGCTGCCCACAGTTGGGGTCAGCAGCTACGGAAAAGTGAGTTACATCATTTTTTGCATTTTATCACATCATATCTCAAAATTAAAAAAAAAAAACACATCTTAAAAAATCAGGAATACCAGTTTTCTGCAACACTAACAGCCAAAAACACCAAGAAAATTATCCCATTTCTAACTAGAAATTAGGATTTTTTTTTTAAATGAGCAAAGGATAAAACTATTAGTTAGTTAGTTAATTACTGAATTTGCTTTAGTGTGTCAGTGAAATCATTATGACACTTGAAGACCTACCGCATTTTTTCATGTTTTTTTGTTTTACTATGGATCCTATAGCAACCACACTATATCTAATTGTATCTCTATATTTCATTTTTCTTGTAAAATATTGTGATATACTGCATCCACCCATAAATTACTACTTGGGAACATATGTGAAGTATCTGAGTTTGTCGGGCTGAGGATTTATACTATCGTATATAATGTAATTTCTGCATTAGCAGTGTTTGGGTTTATAGACGTTGTCTGTAGTTGAAGTTTATGCAGTTGATGTAATGTTAACATTTTAGTTATTTTTTAGACCACATAAAACACATCAGACAGTAAGACAGTTTTAAAGCCTTTTTAGCCTTTAGTGCACTTTTAAGGAAAACTGTGAAATGCTTTAATTACAGCATCTGATTTGATGATCTACTGATGCATCATTTATATACGTAATACAAATAATTTGTTTTTCCTCGGTTTATTTATGTTTTACGCATTGTCCCAGTGGCCTTTCAGATGTTGGATTGCACTTTGTTTAGGCTTATTTTTTTCATTATTGGTAAGATGAGAGCAGCCACAGACAAAAAGAACAAAGAAATAATGTTCTCAGCTGGAATCCCAAACAGCACTTGTAGAGTTTGCAGCTGCTCTTTTGACATCCAGGGCATGTCTGTTCTTCACTGAACAGCTGTGCCATGGAGCTGCAATAACTTATATGTCATCATTTGTCGACTCTGAATGTGTATCACAATCCATTTGATGAATACACAAACAGATATTTCACATTTACACTAGGCAAATTGTATTACAGGTTAGTATGTTGATATTGAGCTCCATATATGTAATTTATTAAAATACTTAGAAATGTAATGTCACATTGTAAAATGTTTCAAGACAATTTTTCTTTAATGATTTGAATAAATCTATGTAGTGTAAGATGAATTTGGTAAAAGTTGACCAAAATCACACATTGTGTGTCTTAAATCTTAAAACCTATCATAATGTTTTATTTGTGAAAAACAACAAACAATATCAATAAATATGATTTGGAAAAGTTAAGTTTAATATGCAAATGCGTGTCATGGCGTTATTATAAAGAAATTATGTAGCAGACATGTTTTTAAAAGTTTTACCAATTCAACAAATCCTGCTCAAACAACACTTTGATCAACTCTTTATCATTCACTTTATAGAAGAAGAAAAAATGCATAAGTAACCAAATACAGTAACTTCACTGTGGCTCCTGACGCCTGATGGTTTCTTTGATTTCTGTTCATGCAGGTGAGTATTTGCCTCCCCATGGACGTGGAGTCTGTGGTGTCCCAGGTCTATGTGGTTTCTCTCCTCCTCCTCAACATCGTGGCCTTCTTCTGCGTGTGCGGCTGCTACCTGAGCATCTACCTGACGTACCGGAAGCCCTCGTCAGCGCCGGCCCACGCAGACACCCGCGTGGCTCAGCGTATGGCCGTGCTCATCTTCACCGACTTCATCTGCATGGCTCCAATCTTCTTCTTCGCTATCTCAGCCGCTCTCAAGCTGCCTCTCATCTCCGTCTCAGATTCCAAACTCCTGCTGGTCCTTTTCTACCCCATCAACTCATGCGCCAACCCCTTTTTGTATGCCTTCTTCACCCGCACCTTCCGACGGGACTTCTTCATCCTCTTGGCTCGCTTTGGCCTTTTTAAGACCTGGGCACAGATTTACCGGACAGAGACTTCATCCTGTCAGCAACCAGCATGGACTTCTCCAAAGAGCTGCCGCCCGACAATGTCTTCTTTGGCCAACACACTCAGTCTTGATGGGAAACAAGACTACTGACTGTCACACAAAAATCTGCTGGTCCAGACTTTTGCTCAATTGCCTGAAGGAATGTTGAATTTATTCCTCCTACACAAGCCATAGCACTACAGAAAAACAAAGAAAAATATTAGTTTTCAAAACATGTATTAAAGTATGTAATGGAAGAAAACCCAAAAGTTAAAATCTTAACTTTTGACATATGCACTTGTTTTATTAAACAGGCATCTGAACATGCTGCTAATTCCTTGAAGTAATACCTCTGATATTAATTTTCATGATCCAATTCTAGGTGGACTTTACATGCTCATCAGGGCTTTTCAGCCTCAGTATTGCCTGTCACAGTGAAAATGTCTGGTCAGCTAAAACAGAGCACCGAGTGTCCTTATTAAACTACGCAAGTAGTTTAATAAGGCAATTGGCAATCCAAGTGCAGATAGCAACAAGAGAACTGCAGATAGTTTGATTAAATCTGGGTCAAACAGCTGTCCTAGACACCTTTTTGTTTTGTTTTAAGTTGATTGGAGTGACAGGCGGGTGAGTTTTTGCTGCAACGCACTGCTTCAGAAAAAAAAGGTAGAAAGAGTAGCAAACTGATGACTTCATCCTTACGTAACAAACAGCATCCATCTGGTGTACCAAGAAAATCAAACAAAATTATGCACTTTTGGAACAGTTTGACGGGTAGGATCTTTGCATATCCGCATCAAGAAGTGAACATGGATTTAACATTCAACGTGGTGATTGAATGATGTTCATTAAGAAGGTCACCGCAGGGACCTGCTGATTAATAATCCTCTCATACCTTCAGCCTGCCTGCTGTTCCTTTCCACACCTCCAAATCCCCTTCAAATGTTCAGTGTCTCCTTATTTTAATTAAATGTGACAATGTATTAAATCTTATTATGTTTGTTTGCAAATGAAAGTTTTATCAAGAGTCACTTTTTACATTTCTGCCTTTTTGTATAAAGTATTTTCTTCAACAGATTTTTTTTTCCATGTCGTTTCATAAAGCTGTTTTTATCAACACCTGCTCTCTCTTCTTGAGTACATTTTGTATTGTGACTGTGAGTGTGGGGACAAAACACACACGTGCACTTGCACACACACAGACACACACACACACAAACAGACACACACACACACACACACACACACACACACACACAAACAAACAGACACACACACGCAATAATTGGGTTGTCTTTAT
>OMNM01003107.1:0-11046 GCA_900302745.1 Parablennius parvicornis | reverse complement strand
AAAAAATTTTTTTTTTTTTTTTTTTTTTTTTTTAGACAGACATAACAATCTTTTCCAGACAGAAGGAAAGATAACACCTTGCAAAAATGCAACAACAGTCTCAGTATAAAGTTCTGTCCTCAGGCATTTTCACATTGCATCTGTCGTTTTGCAACTGTACAGTGCCCTCCAGTGGTCAGTTTACGTATTAGGATATTAGTGAAGCACGATCCTCCTTTAAAGGGACATTTCACACTTAAATCTATGCTTTGAGTCTCACAGACTCACAGACTCTTCATGAAACTTAGATTTTTAATTTAAAGGATTTTTAATTAGTTGCTTTAATTAGCTTTGACTCACAAGATAGGATTAGAATATAAGAGCAAATTAAAAAACACAATCATTCTTATAGCATGTCCGCCGCAGTATTTTCCATATAAATACCATGAAGCACAGAAAAACATTACACAATAATAAATACAGTAAAATGCTTAAATAAATTGAAAGTGGCATTTATGTCAATATTCTGCATTGCCGTCGAGCCTCAGGAACTATTCCCATTCATGAGCCCTTCTATCCAGCTTCCAGAGTCAAAGTAAAATGCAGATTTCACCCTGTACTGGTCACCAATCCATCACAGGGCAAACGCATCAAGTGACAGACAACCACACACACTCACATTTCCAATTAATTTTTGCCTCACCAAGTATTGAAATACTTTCTGTACCTGGAGGAAACCCATGTACACACAGAGAGAACATACAAACTTCACACAAAAAGGCCCATCCAGTATTAGAACCCAGAAATTCCCAGGCAAGAGTATTACCTGCTGCTCACCATGTTGCCTTCTGTGCTGCTTAATTTATAGGATTCAAATCATGGCTAACCATACTAAACACTTCAAAATAGTAAATCAAAACAGCTTGATATGCAATTTAGAACATACTGATGCATGAAAAAAGGAATTTGCTTGTTGTCTGGTTGAAATAAAAAATGCATCGTTAGTGTTCTATATATTTCTAAAACGTATTTCTTTAATAGCTTAATAGCTTTTGTTAATAATAGCTTTATATTTTCATACATGTCCAATTAACTTCACTTTTCAGATTTTCTTTTGGAAAGCAGTTTGATAAATGTTAAAAGAACTAAATAGATTAATCTTATTCATAGCAGTTTGTTTTAATAGTATCAAGCGAAACTTTAATCATGAGATAGTTGCTATTCTTTAAGCTTCAACTTTTTGTGAACATTATGTGGGAAATTCAGATTTCTATTTGTTAATGATTCTGAAAGACTTCATATCCTGTTACATGCTGTACAATGTTTGGTGTTAAAAAAAGAGGAAGAAGATACAAACAGTGGATATCAGTTTTGTGAGTTTTATATATTTTTGGCTGATTCGGTGACAATGAAATTGAGTTTACATTCAGATCCAGTCCTTGTCATTGATGCAAGCACTGCTACAGATTGCAACATGCAGCTTGAGTTTTGATTCATACAAATACCTGCAGCTGTGAAGATCGGGACAGCACTCCGCACTTGATTTTGGACCATGTCGACCCTCAGTGTGTGAGCGCACAATGATCGATTCAACGCTTGACCGATTCCGAACCCCAACAGAAAGGTTTGACGAGCCGATTGATACGACGCTCCTGATTGGTCGCCGGAGCGAGTGGACATGAAAGGCCGATCGTGGTTGGTCGAATTGACATTCTGTTCTTTTTTTCTCGCGATTGTTTCCCGTGTGGGTTAATGGCTCCTCCTGCTTCAGAGTGAGACGGAGCTGGCACTGAGCAGTGAAACGGGGGGGAGCTGTGACACCAACGGAGGAAAAAAAAAACGCGATTACACCCCAAATACCAGCGGGTTTTTGATCGCATTTGTTTGGGTGTATCGGGGAAAAGGGCTGTCCGGGTGACAGTTTGGGTTGTGGGCTGATTGTAGTAGCGGGCGCTCGAGGATAGCAGGCTATTTTTCAACAACCAACTCCCCAGATGAACTCCGTCAGAGCCACCAACAGGAGACCCAGGCGAGTGTCGAGGCCGCGCCCGGTGCAGCCTGAGCGGAACAACGGGGATAGAGGTGAGCTAGGCCCGAGTCAGCTAAAGCTTTCTCTCGGAACCGTGTCAAGCGTTGCCGGTCTTTACATAACAGTCCACTCCTCACCGCCGGGACGCTACACACTCCCGGAGACGGCACTTTCGTCAGGAAACACCGAGGCTTCTTGCTCAGTGGCTCGGGCCAGGCCGCGCTTTGTTTGGCTTGAGTGATTGGGGCTAGCTAGCCCCGCTAGCTTAGCCTGTCGGGGTAGGTGGAGGTTGGGGGTTGTCTTCGCTTAATGCGTATGTAGCTACACGGTTAACGTTGACGACTCGCATCCAGGTAACCCGAATTGTGGCCGAAGGATCGACACCCCCCCTGGCCGTGGCCACAAGTCTTCACGTCGGGTCGGTCGCTGCATTCTCAGCTGTCACAACCGTTTCTGAGGGTGTAAATCTGCGGTGCCTTTGGACTGCCATTTTTGGGGTGTAACGTTGACAAAAACATTAGCGGCGAACGGGGGCAACATTAGCTCGCTGCCCCAGCTTCGAGAGGCCACACGGATCAGCTGTGATGAATGATCCGGTGTGATTCTGGGTGCATTCAGCGGGTCCATTTTGCGGGCTTCGGGCTGTAGTTGGAAGCTAATGCAGCCCGCAGTCTGAGCCATTATCCCCTTCCTTATTCGCAGAGCCTGCTAGCAGTGGGCTGATTTGTTTACACCGCGGATTTGCCAGCTACGCAGTTGAGTTTTTAGCCATTAGCCTCACGTCTAAACCGACATCATCCGCGGCCCTGAAACTGACAGCACCGTCAAAGATGGGTCCGATTCTGCTCGCATATGACCGGCTCGTGTCAAACGCACACGGGACTCATATCTGCAGGGAATATGTAAACACGCAAGCTTGTCGATGTGGTTACAGGGGATGCATCTGTCATGATCAATCACTAACCTTTGTCTGCCTTGTCTACCAACTATTACCCAGGCTCTTAGCCTGCGCAGTTGGCATACAGCTTGCAAGCTAAATGCAATGGTTTGGAGAATTAAGAGTGGTTCAAACATTTGCTGCAATTCCCCGAATCACTCCAGGCGTGTGAATCAGGGATGCATTTTAAAAACGCACCCACTGTGTTTGTATTTGCATGATCCTGCTGTAGACTGCATGATTGTTATTTCAAGTGCTTCTTGGGTAAGTGATGTCTATACAGCAATTTTGTTGCTTGTCTATCTATAGATGAAGAGGCTCCTGCAGCAGCCGCAGCAGAAATGGCTATTGAGGAGTCTGGTCCAGGTGCCCAGAACAGTCCCTATCAGCTTCGACGCAAGACCCTGCTTCCCAAGAGAACCGCTGCTGCCTCCGCCACCGCCTCTGCCTGCCCCAGCAAGGGTCCAATGGAGGTTAGACTGAACGACTTGCATACATTTCTTTTTTTGCGACCCGCCATGTGTGACAACTGTCCTGCAGTATGCATTCCTGCAAACTAGGGAGTGTACATGTGTGATTGAAAGAGAACTGCTGATTGGTTATCCTCCTGTAAAGGACCAATAATTTTGTGGTCTAGTGAGTGGTTACTATTCCAGTTGATGACTCAGTGCCTGGTTCTTGATTCATATACTACTTTTTTTTTTCTTTCTGCAGGGAGCTTCCACTTCGTCAACAGAGGCCTTTGGCCATCGAGCCAAGCGGGCACGAGTGTCCGGTAAGAGCCACGACCTGCCAGGTGTGTGTTAAATCTCTGCAGCTGGGCAAGGAGAGTTTTTGCTGCTTAGTTGAGCTTGTATTGATTTAGTTTTTTTTTTTTTTCTGTCTGCTGGTAAATCTTGTTTTTCATAATCTATTAAATAGCATGACTCCTTAGTTTAATGTGCCTAAAGTGAAAAGGTCCCCTAAAACTTACATTTTGTGTGTGTGATTGTGTGTGTTTTGTGTATTTTCAGCAGCCCCAGCAGAGCAATATCTGCAGCAGAAGCTTCCAGATGAGGTTGTTTTGAAGATATTCTCCTACTTACTGGAACAGGACCTTTGTCAGGCAGCTTGTGTCTGCAAGAGATTCAGCCAGCTAGCAAACGATCCAATCCTATGGTCAGTGCTGGATAAAGAGACGAAAGCATCTCTTGTTCTTGTTTTGCATGTCATCATAATTCAATGACATTTTCTTGTATGCGATGTGCAATGTTGTAGGAAGCGCCTATACATGGAAGTGTTTGAGTACACACGTCCCATGATGCATCCAGAGCCGGGCAGGTTCTACCAGGTCAGCCCAGAGGAGCATGAACACCCAAATCCCTGGAAGGAGAGCTTCCAGCAGCTGGTAAGATCAAAGTGTGACTGTACTGATATTCTTGGGAGTTTTGAGCTATCCTCACATTATTTGCTTTCTTTTCCTCTACTCCTTATAATGTTCTAAGCTATTTAATCACTAGATTGTGTAGTGTGGACATGCACGGGAGGAAAATGCACTCAATTCGCCTGCTGTTACATAATCAAATTTATCACAGTGTTTTGAGCATGTAAATTTTTTTTACAGCAGTGATTACAAATGGGGGAAAAATTAACAAACATTAACAGTGTTTGTTTGTTCTGTCTTTCCTTCTATAATTTTATTTGACAAGAATGAAGGTTGTATAAACTCTAAGCCAGTTACTGAAACACTCAATGTTGAAGTTTTCGTATTTTTGCATCACACAACCCACCAAAAAAAAAATGTTGAATTGGAATAATTGTGAGATCGCTACCAGAGCAGTGAAAAAATGTCAATACATTTCAGCTTCACAAAAGCAGGTTTCGTTTTTTCAACATTTTTATTAAACCACAATCGGATAATTTCTCGGCTTGCAGGAGTCACTGGTGTATGCTGGATTTGTCACTTTTTTTTTTTAGCCTATTGTTGGACAGCAAATTCTGCATTGAGCTTTTTTTTGCTTTGGTAAAACATGGTTTGATACCCATCGTATGTGCAAGCATCCACATATACTGACCGTGATGTATTTATGTTTGTTTGTTTTTTTTCCCCAGTACAAAGGTGCACATGTAAAGCCAGGCTTTGCCGAGCACTTCTACAGTAACCCGGGCAGATACAAAGGCAGGGAGAATATGTTGGTAAGTCATAGAAAAGCCCATCTGAAGGGGTTTTTTTTTTTTTTTTGGATTGCACAGGTGGTTTGAAGTTTCCAGGAAGGAAGTCCTCTGATGCACTGAAGGTCTATGCGCGGCCTCATAGCGTATGTGCTTTTTCTCCTGCAGTATTATGACACCATTGAGGATGCACTAGGTGGGGTGCAAGAGGCCCATTTTGACGGTCTCATCTTCGTTCACTCCGGCATCTATACAGATGAGTGGATCTATATAGAGTCCCCCATCACCATGATTGGTGCAGGTAAGCATGTCGCTTTTACTGCAATGTACTTAAGACATTACCTTGAAGCCTGTGCCACGTGTAATCTATATCTCTCTCTCAAGAAGAGAATTCGCACTCGTCTGCGTTTCAGTCTGTATGAGGGTGTTAATGGGTGTTTTCTGGCTTTTCCCACAGCTCCCGGTAAAGTAGCAGACAAGGTGGTGATAGAAAATACCAGAGATTCAACGTTTGTCTTCATGGAAGGCTCCGAAGATGCATATGTGGGATACATGACCATCAAGGTAAATTAAATAAAATATGTAAAAAAAAAATTAAGTGGGATTTTTCTTTTTAACAAGCTTGAAGAATGGCTGTATATCAAAAACTCACCTTTATTGCCTCATCACAGTGCTCCATGGTTAAACTGTGTAGTTACAGAGGGAAAGCCTCTTTTGTCTGTGGTTCATAACTTATTTATATTTAAGGGCACAAATGTTTCTTTAATAGACTCCTGGGTTTCTGTGGGGAAGAAAGAGGAAATGTAAGTGAGCAACAACCGACATAGGCTCATTAATGATGCTTATATGAGGCCCTTTAACAACAACAGATGGTGTTGTCAACTCGGAAGCTTGTCTCTAGCTTTTAATTTGAAAGGACGCTGTAAAAGACGACCTGTGAAAGGTGCTGTGTTGTCTTGAAATTTAAAAATGCAATGAGGTGTAATCAACTCTGAAGGAGCTTTTTTTTTCCCAATGTGAAAATAATTGCGACTGATGTGGCTCTGTTGATAAATAGGTTCCACTTTAATATTATATTTATGTAAGTACAACAGGCAGAGGAAGCAGGTGTATACATCTATTTATGTGAGTTAGATGGCCATTTTTGGACCATCTGATTATAATGAGTTTGTTTCGTGTCTTTGTAAATGATTACAAGTGAATCTAAATTAATTAGATTACAATTGGAAAGAACAGCAAAATACGTTCTGAATTCATCACGATTCCTTTTTCGAATTTTGTCATTTGTTTGTGTGTTATTCATGGAAATTGAGAAGGCAGTATGTTTCTTCAGTATTAGTTTTCAAATGGAGCCAATAATCATATATTTTAAACTGGAAAATGCTTGAAAACTCAATAGTTCATGGAAGGAGAGTCAAACATATGACTATTTCAGAGGGCTTTTTAGTTGGGTTTCTGGTCCAAATATGATGCGGCTGTGCTGGTATGAAAGCCAAGTTAAATACTAAAGCAGCCATGAAGATAAGACTCTCCAGTCGTCAACAGTAGTTATAAGAACATAGATCTACAGAGAAAAGATCATGTCAAGGCACCAAGTTCCCTCTCTGGTCTGCTCTAACCGGTGTGAAAGCAACCTCAGTAATGAGTCACTCGCAGAGCACTGAGAATTGAAGTAGCATTAGCAGTTTGAAAACATGCATGTATGTTTCTTCAGCCTGAAATATTGATCCACGTATAACAAATTTTCATTCATCCTCACTGATGCCGGTTTTGTAGTGTAAAGAAATGTTGACGGCTAGAAAGCCATCGGGCGTCTCGTGGTAACTGGTTGTCTTGCAGTGTAAGTTATCACTCTGATGCTTCCAGTAGTAAAGAGTCCAGTGTGGAACGTGTGGTGGGTGGACAGAACCTTGACGTGTTGTCAGTAATCGGAGCCTGTTTGTCTGACTTGTGCCACTCTTCCCTGCACAGTTTAATCCTGATGATAAGTCGGCGCAGCACCACAACGCCCACCACTGTCTGGAGATCACAGTCAACTGCAGCCCCAACATCGACCACTGCATCATCCGCTCCACGTGCACAGGTAACACACACACGCGCTGATCTCCTGCCACATGAGGTATTTGCTTCAAAGGAGAAGCATTTATTATATGGCTGTTGTCGTGTTTCATACAGAAATGTATTGTTTTTTTAAGTTTATTTGTTCTTTTTCTTTCATCGCAGACATTGAATGCTCCTAATTTGTTCAATATCAGTAAGTGACCAGTGTGTCCCAGAGTGAGTGACTAAATTTAGTATTTGGGTCTTGGACTGAAAAATTAAAAAATAAAAACCCTGAAATGGTTTATTTGGGGCAGTTTACAGCTCGTGGTAATCCAGATGTTTCTCCTCATGCAAATAATGGTTAAAACTGAGGGGATTCTGGAGAAAAAAAATAAGATAGGTGTGGTATTGTTTCAGGCTGTTAGTGCCGGGGATGAAGTATGTTTTATTATTAGCATTTTAAAAAAAAAATAAAAATTGTTAGGTCCGGTCCGAATAAACACGTTAAGAGAAAAGTTTGTGTACATTCAGTTTGTGTGACTTTGATCTGTGCCCAGCTTGTTGGTTCCTGCTTCATCAATGTTTTTTTTTTTTTCTTTTTTCTTTTTTGTGCCTCCTGCAAAAAGGAAGCAGCCGAACAGATGATACTTATAAATGTATCCATCTTGTGCATCTTTTGAGATGTTTTGACCCGTTCTGTCTTCTGTCTCTGTGCGCAGTTGGTTCGGCTGTGTGCGTGAGCGGGCAGGGGGCGTGTCCAACCATCAAGCACTGCAACATAAGTGACTGCGAGAATGTGGGACTGTACATCACAGACCATGCACAGGTAAATGCCCACTATCACGCACATACAGGCCCTTCGTAACCACAAAAACACCTTTTCTCACTTTCATTTAGATACTTATATATATTTTTTTAGATGACCGTTGGCCATTAACAAAAATCATTTATGCTTAATTTGCATGATTCCTTTTTCTGAGCTTGATCAAATTTGTATTTCCTTCTTTCAAATATAAAAGAATGAGTCGAGAGGAAGAGAATCTTTATTTTTTTTTTTTGTTTTGATGGCTTATGGTTAAGAAAATAGTTGTTTAAATTGATGTGAATACGATTTTAATAGTTGACTCTGAAATTTGAATCTTATGCAAAAATGACTGGATGCGATATTGACTGAACAAATCACTTCTGACCACAAAGTTGATGTTTGTGTTTCAGGGCATTTATGAAGACAACGAAATCAGCAACAATGCGTTAGCGGGAATTTGGGTGAAAAACCACGGTAATCCCATCATTAGACGTAACCACATCCACCACGGAAGGGACGTGGGCGTGTTCACGTTCGATCACGGCATGGTAAAGACCGTTGAGCGTTTACCCGTCTGAGACTTTCTATCTACTGGAGAAGTCTCCAAAACAGCTGATTGCTCGTCTTCTCTGTTTCAGGGTTACTTTGAAAACTGTAACATCCATAGAAATCGCATAGCAGGTTTTGAGGTCAAGGCGTACGCCAACCCCACAGTGGTGCGCTGTGAGATCCACCACGGCCAGACAGGAGGCATCTATGTCCACGAGAAGGGGCGGGGCCAGTTTATAGAGAACAAAATCTATGCCAATAACTTTGCCGGCGTGTGGATCACGTCCAACAGCGACCCAACGATACGGTGAGAGCAGAAACCTCATGGAAAACGACACGTCCAGCAAATCTAAATGATTTATTTCAACGCCGTTTTCTTTTGTCTTAATTCAGGGGAAATGCGATATTCAATGGGAACCAAGGAGGGGTGTACATATTTGGAGACGGCCGGGGTTTGATAGAGAGTAACGACATCTATGGTAACGCGTTGGCGGGAATCCAGATCAGAACCAACAGCTGCCCCATCGTACGGCACAACAAGATCCATGACGGACAGCACGGGGGAATCTATGTGGTAAATACACTGTGCATTTAACAAAGAGCCGCTGAAATGTGAATAATAAACTCATTTCTTTTTATTGTCACCTATGAGACATGCACCATGAGTGCTTTGCAAATCCAAGTGATTTTACAAAGTGTCACCCTGCATGTTGTTTTACGCCTCATCCCGTCTGCGTTTCAGCACGAGAAAGGCCAGGGGGTGATCGAGGAGAACGAAGTTTACAGCAACACGCTGGCGGGAGTCTGGGTGACCACAGGGAGCACTCCCGTCCTCCGCAAGAACCGCATCCACAGCGGCAAGCAGGTACAATGGACATCAATTCACTTAATTGTTGCTTTTCTTATGCAACTTCTTCAAATAATACTCGTCGAATGCGTTTTATCTGAGGTCGTGTCGGGATAGCTGAGCCTCTTTTAAGCTCAAGGCACCTGTAAAAATATGTATGAAATGAAACTAACAATAGATTATGTAATGGGAAAAAAAATAATCTCTGCGCGGGTAGAAACTTGATTTTGTCTGCAGTGCTTTGGAAGTGACCTTGTTTTTATTCTGCTTTCTGGTCAGAATCCAGGTGAAGTTTCCTCTTGGTCCATCAGCAGTTTAAAGTAGAAAATGAATTCAAATTCAGAGCTTTCATTGCTATTTAGGCCAAGAAAAACTACATTTCATGATGTGATTAACGCCTGTAATATTCTTTAGGTCTCTAAAAACATTATTTTCTCTGTGGTCCTAATCACAGGGATATTCAACATTGTGATATTTGATATTAAATCTGTTAAATAAGCTCCTCACAGTATATAACTTAACTCCTTGTCAAATTGAATGTATTATTTTTGTTTATTTCAGGTTGGTGTGTATTTCTACGACAACGGGCACGGTGTGTTGGAAGACAACGACATCTACAATCACATGTACTCCGGCGTACAAATACGGTAATGAGTGTTTTCTTTCCTCTCTATTAGAGCTTTAGTGTTCAGGTGAATTAGAAGCATCCATTAAAGGGGTGTTAAAAAGAAGCCAGTAAGAAATCTTTTTTTATATTATTGTTATGAAAAATAATGCTTTTTCATAGTATAAAGGTTTTCAGGATCTAGTCGTATAGTTCTTGGTAATAAAAATGAGACATTTCTTTAGTTCTAGGTTGCGACGCTGTAATTTTACCCATTTGGCCCGGTTGAGATTGAAGTGGGCCTGAATGTGGACATGATTTTCATTATTCAAAGTCTGTTAAGAACCATCTGTGACAATTGTTGAATCTCTTCAGGACGGGCAGCAACCCAAAGATCCGGCGCAACAAGATCTGGGGAGGCCAGAACGGAGGGATTTTAGTCTACAACTCAGGTCAGTGTGCCGCTCCGACACTCTTCAGTCCGACGTCGGCGTGAGGCGAGCGGTTCAGCTCAGACTGTGTTCCAATGGTAACAGGTTTGGGATTCATCGAGGACAACGAAATCTTCGACAACGCCATGGCTGGAGTGTGGATCAAAACCGACAGCAACCCCACGCTGAGGAGAAACAAGATCCACGACGGCAGAGATGGAGGCATCTGCATCTTCAACGGAGGAAGAGGTGATTAAATGTTCTATTTAAAGAAACGGCGGCAACATCAGGATCTGCCTGCGACCTTGTAGAACCATCGACTCGCACCATTTCTTTCTTTAAAGTGTTTGTTTGTACTGATTTGGTCCTAGTGTGACCGTAGCCTGCTGTGAAATCTCCACAGGTTTACTTGAGGAAAACGACATCTTCAGGAACGCTCAGGCCGGTGTGTTGATCAGCACCAACAGCCATCCCATTCTACGCAAGAATCGCATTTTCGATGGCTTTGCAGCAGGTGGGCGTCTTTACATTCAGCGGCAGCTCCGTGTCCGTGTCCGTACGGCGTTGACGAGCCTTTCTTTGCCTCTTCAGGTATAGAAATCACGAACCACGCCACTGCAACACTGGAGGGCAACCAAATCTTCAACAATCGCTTCGGGGGCCTCTTCCTG